>CAIGRS010115431.1:0-12935 GCA_903798395.1 Fraxinus floribunda
TACTCCACTTGACTTAATGAAGATACAGAAATCATTAAAAAGATATATTAACCTTAACATTCTACAGAAAGTACTTTAATTATCATATGAATGAATTAGGAAACATTTTCCCAAGTGCTTCATGAATCCTTATAACTTAGTTATCCGCTTGAACCAAGATCTTGAGATCTCTAGTCAACAAGGTAGTGTTATCATTATAAAGATCATTACATAGTAGGCTTTAATCCCATTCTTTTCGATATGCAACGTACTTAATGTAAGACCCCATTCATATAGATAACAATATACTAACCAGCGTAGGAATATAATTGATGACTTGACCTAGACATCCAAGTTACACTCATTTTTTTAGTGATAGAATGAAAGCATATCCACTAGTATATCCTTGTATATAGTATACCGAAATCAAAGATCATAAATCCATAGTCCAACATATTTATCCAGAGGTTGTAAAGTATCTACATGCCATTTCAATAGTCATATAGGATCTCCAAAATATAATACAACTAAAGTTTACAAAATAACCCTACATGTTGTCATCCATGTACATCAAAATCTGGAATCCCGTAAGAGATCCACAGCCAGTAATGCCTTCTATGAGGTTCCATGCTTACCTACAATGCAAGACCTACATAAGCTAATACTCAGTAAGCAAAAACATGCATGACATGGGTATGGGTCATAATGGTATTTGAACCCATGCTATTTACTTTAAACTTTATGCTAATGATATAACATGCTCAAATTCGTCAAAATCAACTCGAAATAATTTCATTGAAATCATTCATTGGGCCTTTGACCCACCTACTATGCACCGAATAGAGCTCTACACAATATCAATATCAAGAATCAAGAATCAAATGGAAAATATAACATCAACTCCGGCGAGTGGACCATCATCTTGTGACTACTAGATGCCTATCCCCTAACTACCCCTATGATCATCCCAGAAGTATCCCACCCAGGAATGCCAATAATCATAATGTCATGCAGGCACAGTCGAGTGGTCCACCCTCCTATGATAACCAAAGGCCCATCCCCTCTCTACCTATGCAACCAACCAGGAAATATCACCCGCGATGCCAAAACATATTACATAAGCATGCCTCACATGCCTCAGTGCCCTAGTAGTGGTCAATAAAATATTTTATGAGGAAAACTCAATTTTACAATCATGTTGTGCATGCTAAAATCTACACTTGCAAACTTTTCCTGTTTGTCCCCATATGAGATGTGAGAGTTTGATATATGTATGGCCAAATACGAAACACATGGTTCGTACCATTTGTTGTTTAACTCGAAGTAGTCTCAATAGTATTCATTTCCATTATAAATAGAAATACAACATACAAAATAATGAAAAAATGAAATAGCACACAAAGGCTTATCTAAAGATGAAGAAATGATGTTCAACAACAACCACAAACAAACGGTCTCGTCTTAACATTGTTGGTAGATAGTTTATTGAAATGGTTGTTTAGATAAAGAAATATTTAAGTTTAATTCACAATAGTGTAATTAAACTCTAGAAATGAAAAGAACGAAAGTAAGAAAAAGAAAAGAAAGTGAAGAACAAAACCCGAGGTAAGTGAAAACACTTTCTCCTTAAGACGAAATTGCCCGACAACGGTGCTAATGGTTTACGCCACCTGTCTCTCAAGATACAATTGATACAAATTGTAATAGAAGCACTTCAAATCATAAGCAACATCGAACTTCGAAAAAATTTTCCTCTACAAGAAATTGTTTTTGAAATGACTTTTGGAGTGTATTTTGCAAGAGTTTTTGATGTAATGCTCAATGCAAAATGATGTGGGATGCATAATGGATGTCCAAAGGGTCCTATTTATAGATGAGGGGTTATTAGTAAAGTGTCACGTTCCAAACTCAACAACCTTCATGAAGGGAAGCATTCCTTACTATCGTGGCCTTTTGCTCGAGTGACAGTGACACATATTCAATAGAACTTCTCTCGCTCACCTGTTGCTTGACTGTTGCTCGAGCGATAGACGATCTATGGAAATAGGAATTTATCCCTACCAATTTTTCCTCTTTTCTATCCAATTTTGATCCGCAGTTTCTCATTCATCTGGAATTGATTTTGAGATTCCAAATATACCACGATGAATAGAACTAGTTAGTCTATATATATAATTAGATTATTAGATCAAGTCCGAATATTTGGACGAAGTTGACACGAAGTCACTTTTTAAGTTGTATACTTCACTAAATTTTTCATTCTTTAAACTGATTTCCAACAAAACTAATAATACAAAAATATAGAGAGGGAAACAAAAAGAGACTAGGGTTTCTACATTAATTGAATGAATGAAAATACAAGAAAAATGAAACTTTAATAGTCTTACAAGCATATAAATGAAATGACTAATCTATCCTTAATATAAAATTAATATATTTAACATCTCTCTCAAACTCATGATGTTGCTGCAAGAAGCATCGAGAGTTTGCCAAATAGAAAATGAAATCGTGAAGCGGAATGTGACTTTGTAAACAAGTCAGCAATCTGCATAGTGGAAGAAACAAAGTTAAGTTATAGTACCAAGTTGATGATGGTGTCGAGTGACATGAAAATCAATCTCAATATGTTTAGTCCTCTCATGAAATATAGAATTGCGCACCATTCGAATAGCACTCTTATTATCACAATACAATGGAGTAGGTCAATGGAGAAATATACCCATATTTGCAAGTAACCAACATAACCAAACTATCTCACAATGTTTCTTACTCTTCCAAGAAATAAGAGAATCGTCAAGAACAATACAGAAGCCAATAGTAGATCGATGATTTGTAGGATCAATAGCCCAATCAGCATCAGATAATGCTCGTAATTCTAATGAAGAAGTGGAGGAAAGTTAAAGACTCTAAAATTGAGTGCCCGAAGATACCTCAAGATACAAAGAATAACAGCCCAATGAACTGTAGTAGGGGAGATAACAAACTGACTAACTATATGAACAGTATGTGCAATATCTGGACAAGTGATCGTGAGATAAACCAAAGGCATGGTAATGAATACTTTACTTCTATGCATCACTCGAACGTATACTTTTACTACTTCAAAATGATGGTCCAGTACATCAACTTGATAACATACAGTGGTACAACTACCTACTCTTTCTTTGGATCGATGGTACAAGCTGCATACAAATCCTATAGAGAGGATATATATGAAATATCCAACGTCATATCACTGGTTGAGCAAGTGAATAATGAATACATGCACCATAACACTAGATGGTCCAATATCGAACATGTTATCATTCCAATTATGATGGAGAAGGAAGCACACAAGATTCTGGATCACTTTGACATCAAGGAAAGGTGTGTGCACATTAGAACTAATGTCGGTAGACAGTTAGAGACAAAATCGTGCCCGGCGATGTAGAGGCTCTTGCGTACATACTACCATGTCTAATGGTAAAGATAAATGCTTGGCAAGCTAACACCATTGATTGAATTGAAGGAGTGGAGCCACTTGCTGTTTGTAACCGATATCCCACAAGACAATTACTGGTAAATATTTCTCTAAAAATAGTTAGGTTATTGTTGACCCCAAAAAAATGGTCCAACAGAAAAGAAGGATTCAAAGTGTCTTGATTTGCAATATGTTTATTTTTATGATAAAAAAGGGGTCGGCTTTGAGAAGTAAACTTTTAAATAGAGAGGGCCTAAGTTTTCTTTGAGTGTATAAACCTATATTAACTTCAAATGGTGTCAAGTGTATGTTTTCATAGTTGAATACAATGAGTAGAGGTCGTTAGATGATAAAATACGTGGCCTCGTCTGCTTAGCTAATACATCACATCCTAATTGTCAACCAATCATGCCATTAATACTAAGATCTTCAAATATTGTCTTTCTGCCAGCGATGGGACAATGTATGTCCATAGCGGCGACCCCAATAGTGCTGTCCCATCAATCTATTTTCAATCGCATGGGTTCGGACAGGTGACCTCTCCTGCGAGGGTTCGAGTGGGATATTTGCAAACGAGGTCGGATACACAGGCTCCTTTCGTGTATGACATCGGGTCGATCAACCCTCGCACCACGTATGGGTTCATTTGCCTGCCGATGGTATGTTTATTTTATGATTTATTTATATGAGTAACATCAGTCTCCTAAGTCCAGGTATGATTATTCATATAGTACGTGGACTTGCGTGGTTCGTCAAGTGATGGGGACGACTCTCATATGTTGGCTCGGGGTTTAGGAATTCCTTATTGGGTAAAGTACCTGTTTCTAAGTCGCAAAATAACGGGGATGGATTGTGAGGTGCTTCTTAACGGGCCTCCAGTGAGAGTGAAGACCTTGACCTATTGGGAACCTAGAAAATAGCATAACTGTAGAGGTATCTGGACGAACCGGGAGTGGTAGAGGTGAAGTATATGTGGTTCTTGGTCAAGGCACATACACGAGGTCATGTTGCGGCTCAAAATGTGCTGATTCCCAGTAAAGAATAGCTGGATATCCTACTCATTTCTAAGATTTGAGCAGTGCACGTATTCAATGCGCAATGATTATGCCAGTGCACTTTCGCCCATGCATATGCGATTTTGGGATGCGTGCCAGACACGAATCCATCAGGGCCCTTGATTTAAATTAGAACAGGCGTCCTTTGGTTTAGACGTGAACAAAGGGTTTACAAGTGGATGGCCCAGATTAAACTTTGAGGAAGAAATCCAACAGCGGGGGTTCGTTTATAAAATCTATATAAAAGGTAGAGAACACCTTTTTGTCTCCAGTTTTCTAAAATTTCGCGAAGTTAGGTTTCTGGGACTTTTCCGTCTGAGCTTCCTACTTCTTGTCACAGTCGGCAGTCTGATCATGTCTCTCCATTTTGCAACTCCCCAGGGCTTGGGGTTTTAGAATTTGTTTAAGTATTTTTCTTCGTTGGGTTGATTTCTGTCTTTTTCTTCCAACTAAGATGGGTTCCTCATTAAAAAAGGGTGATGTTGGGGGGTCTTCAAGGGCAGACATGGCCTTTATTTGTGTCAAGGCTGGTATTCCTCCAGTTACTCCCACTGAGAGGATTATGGAAGCGATGGAGGGCCCCACAGTGCATGGATGATGTAGGAGGGGTCGATAGATTATAGCATTAGGTGGGGGGACCTCCTTGTGGCCTACAGATATAAAAGAACATGTGCTTGAGGGATATAGGGAGTCATATAGGATCCCAGATGACATCGAGCTGCTATTGTCGACCCAGGAGGAGAGACCCTATTTTCCCAGGCAGGGCTGTGTGGCAGTGAGCGTAGCGATATTGGCAGGGGGGTTAAGGCTACCTCTACACCCATTATTTAGGTTTATCCTTAGGTATTACAACCTTGCCCCTACTCAACTAGTTCCTAATGCCTGGAGCCAATTAACGGGGGCCTTTCTCCTTTGGAAAGAGGTTACCCTTGGCGGGGATATGCCTCGTGTATTTCAGACCTTGTTTCAACCTCGAGCCTCTAGCGGAGGGGTCGACTGTAAGGGATGGTACTGTATCAATCCCTGGGGATCACATTTTCCCTTCGTCTGGAGGACCCCAACCTCTATTAAAAATTGAAAACATCTTGGTTTTGGGTTAGGGGTCGCAGCAGACTGTGGAAGGGGATGTAGTCCCAGAGATAACAGTGCCGACCCAATATCACGAGTACAGTAAGTCGAGTTCTTCCTTTTTTTTATTTCTATTATCTTATTTCGTACCTGTTTGGGCTAACACGGAGTTCGTACAGCTGCAGTTGAACAGTTCTGGCTCTAGCCACCTGAGTAGAACACAATAAGGGTAATCTACGGACTCTCCATTGAACGGAGGAGCTTCAAGAATTTGATTACTAAGAGAAGTTTCTTCGTCACTCGTTCCCTGATGGCTTCCAAAGGTGACGTTATCGATCCGGTTCTACTTTCTGCACCTTCAATATCATGGCTCATCTAATCTTCTATGGTGCCCCCCTTTTTCTTTTTACAGGTCAACACGACAATAAGAAATACGTGAAGCCCACTTTGTTTGACTTGATGAGCCTTAGAGAGTCCCAGAGAAAGAAACCTTTAAATAAAGGCTCATCTTCCTACAAGAATAAGAGGGATGAGCTTGCCCATTTGTCCAATATAAATCCCCCGTCACTACCTTCCAAGACTAATGAGAAAGAAAAGAGGAAGGGCAAGCAGAAAACGATGTATCTACGGATAGACCTCCTAAGAGAAGACTGGTTCTTTCTAAAATGTCAGTCCCCCGCCTCCACCCAAACACAAAACTACTCTGGGCGAATCATTGAAGAGGCCTATGGTAGTTGAGCCTATTTCTTCATTTAAAGCGGCGGAGGGCGAAGAGGTAGAAGAAGAGGCCTCCCTCCAGAGAAAGAAGAAAAAGAAACCCACTGACCCGAACACTCCGAGTGACGGGAAGGCCCAAAACTTCTTGGAAGGGCAAACTGATGAAATTACCTCATCAGTTTTGGAGATGCTTCTGGTGGAGGCCCAATGGGTGACGAGCCTGAGTCATAAGTATTGGACGGATAAATACTCCACCCACGCTGAGTCCTATGACATAGCGGACTTGATAGAGGCCGGTCTCGCTATGCAGGCTCATTCCTAAAACTTTTTCATTACTGCCCAAATGGAGGTGAGGCGGATGCAGAAGGTTGTTAATGATTACTCTCACCGAGCCCAAAATGCGGAGTTTTCCTTCATTAAGGCCAATGTCGAGGCCTTTTCTGCTAAAAAGGCTGCTGAAGCTTCCAAGTTGAAGCTTACAGAAGTTGAGTCCAAGGTGGAGGCACTTTCTAAGGAAAATAAGAAACTAAAAGATGAGATCCACCTCTGTCGGGCCAATGTTAATGCCTTGATAAAGCGTGTCGAAAACTCAGATAACCTTCAGAAGATCGCTTCGTCGGGCCTAGAGGAGGCCAACAAAGAGAAAGGGAAATTGAAAGCTCGTGTTGACGAGTTGCAAGCTGAGGCGTTGACTTTTGACAAAAGATTGAAAAAGGTTGAGGATGCAGCGGTTCATAACTATATGGCCTACTTCCATGAAACTGCGAAGTACGATGGACTGGAAATTCATTGGCGGAGGATCGCATATGAGGAGGTTTTTGCTAGATTGGCAGAAGTGCACCCTCAGTTGGATTTATCTCCCCTAAGGGATGGGTTCCTGCCGGCAGAGCCTTCGATCCATGTTATCGAAGGTGACGGGACGGTGGCATCCGATGTCTTGGAAGGGTCCCCAATGGAGGATGTAATGCGTGTGGATTAGGTTCCTTATATTAATTAGCTTCTCCTTTGTAAAATTTATTGTTTGCAATGCAATTGATTTTGTGCTTATCTTTCATGATTTAAAGTTGTTGGTATTTCCTTCGTAATATAGGCCCACAAATGATAGTGTTGACGACGTGCAATGAAATAGATTGGATGTTCCGCCGGGATAATCGTTGCAGTTGTTGTATAGGTTCGTCTTATTCATACGTTGTTGATAATTTATGAACTCTGTCATAATTAATAATTTGATGTTGATATGAGCTCGCCATATTTTTACCTCTGATGGAGAAATATGAACCGGTTATACTTAACTGATAATTTATGAACTTGTCATAATTAATAATTTGATGGAGATATGGCCTCGCCATATTTTTACCTTTGATGGAGAAATATGAGCCGGTCATACTTAAGCAATAGGATATTTATTGATCACAAACTACACACATACAAACGATGTCTTACTGGTAATACATGCGCAGATGTTCCACATTCCACGGATGGGGCTGAGTTTTTCCGTCCAGATTTTCAATTAAAAATGTCCATGGCCGGACTTCGTCCGTAATGCGGTGCGATCCCTCCCAGTTCGGACCTAGCATGCCCAATCCAAGCTCCTTTGAGGATAAGAGTACCCTCTGGAGTACCAAGTTACCTCTTCGTGTTTCCAAGCAAAGATATCTAAGCTGTATAGTAGAAAACTCTTCAGCTTGGCCTTCAGCTCTGAGCCTAGTTCTTTCTCAATTTGCAGCGACTTAGAGGGGTCTTCCTGGTTTACGAGAAAAGGTTCCAACTCCTCCACTGGAGTAGCCTGCGAGTTTGATTCTGTGATCCTGGGATCTAAGTCCACTTCGACCACCTCTTCTTCAGGGGCATCCATCATGTTGACGTCTTTTCCTTATTTAGGGGTAATACCTTCTTCAGGTACATCAGCCATTTCTGCATCTATCAGGACCATGTTAACACTCCGAGGTTCGAACTTTCTCAAAGAGCTTAAGTAGTACTCTCTTGAACCCGCTTGATCGCCTCGGACCGTAGTGATTCCTTCCCTCGTGGGGAACTTCATACATAGGTGGTGTATGGAAGTCGCAGCCTCTAGCTCCCTAAGGGCGGGTCGTCCTAAAACTACATGGTAAGCGGACCTATGATCCACCACCAGAAACTCCATGAAATGTTGAGCTTTGAAGGAAGACTCCACCTTTTCCACAGATAATGTGATCCTTCCCCTTGGGACGATGTTATCACCGGTGAAACCATATAGAGTGACGGTCATAGAAGCGAGCTCGTGATCTACTGTCATCTTCTCAAAGGTGGTCCCAAAGAGTATATTAACGGAGCTCCTATTATCAAACTAGCATGCGCTTGAGCCCATTTCTGGCTATGATAGCGCGGACTACCAAAGCGTCACAATGTGGGTAATGGACTCCCAAGGAATCTTCTGATGAAAAGGTGATAGGTGGAGTGCCTCTGGAACTTCGACCATCACTGATTAAGCAGTTCAGCATGGGGGTCTTTGGCTTCCCTTGCATAATTTCTCAGGGCGTTCTTGGAACTTCCTCCGACATGCGGTCCACCAATAATGGTGTCAATTTCCTTAATAGGCACATTCCCTGTGTCGTTTGGAAGTTCCCTTCTAGGCCTTTGATCCCTTGCCTTACTTTTGTCCTCTTCACGCTCCCTCCTAGGGGATTCATTTCGACGACTTCACCTTGCCTCATTGTATCAAGGCTCTTGCCGAGGCGGAGGACCATCCCCAAGGGAGTGGTGGGTATTTCTTCCTCCAACAAGAGGATCAGCTCGTTCTCCACGATGCTATTTAATTAAACAGCTTTTAGTGCTATATCCGGTAGATTGATGATAGGTGTAAACTGACTGTTTCTATGCTCTCTATCCCTTGTCTGACCATTACCCCTTTCTTTGGGCAAACTGGGTGGTTTGCGAGTGTCAGGACCGGCCTCTTCATACGCCAAATAGGGCACAGCGTTCAATATCGCAGTGGCCAGCGCCTGGCCTGAGGTGGGGGCTATGGTATACCCTGCTTGAGTCCATTGTTGGTCCACATGTACCTTAGGGGTGGTGGGAGCCCCATCGAAGTCCGGTTGCGATGACCTATTAGTTCCTCGTTAATGATCTCACTTCTCATCATTTCTACCAATGCGTCATAGGTGGTGGGATTCTTGTTACGCACGTCCCTCCAAAACAGTGTGTTCATGTTAAGACCTCCCCTTAGAGCAGAAAGGGCTTCCCTATCCGTGACTTGTTCGCAATATGTCATTTCATCTGTAAAACGAGTCAAGTAACTCTTTAGAGTTTCCCATGCATGTTACCTCATGTCTTACAGCCTTTGGATTGGGGCCTCTCCCTCCTTGCTAGACAAGTATTGGTTCAGGAAGGCCTTCTTTAGCTCTGGCCAACTCCTGATGCTGCTCGCGGGAATGCGACTGTATCGTATTTCTGTCGTCCCGTCAGTGTGAGGTGGAAAGCTCTTCATTTTAATGCTGACGAGGCTCCCCTTAGAGACATCTGGGTCTTGTAATTGTTGAGATGTTTAGTTGGATTGCCTTTACCCTCATATTTAGGTATCTTAGGGGGGATGAAGTAGCTGGGGACCGGGGCACTTCGCAGCTATCTGGAGAAGGGTAAACTTTCGTATTCGTCATCCAGTTCAAATGATCTGCACTGACCATCAGAATCATTTTCGTCTACTTAATATTGAGGCTGTGTTGCGTTGGCCTGATTTCTCGTATTCACAGCATCTATTCTCTCACGCCTGTTCCTAGGTGGCAATTGGACCCACTGGGGTTCATACTCCATGTTTTAACTCTGTGCTCTTTGAACGGGAGGAGGCTGTTGCGGCCTATTTCTAGGCATGGAAGGCCCAATCCTATCAAAGACACTGGTGGATCTCTATGGTCCATGTTCTTGTGAGCGTTCTGGGGGAAAGATTCCTTTCGTATGTGTGTCGCTACTGAGTTGGCTAGGAACATAATTGGTAGAAGTGTCAATTCCTACCTCCCTTTCTGCGGGGTCATTTCTCTCATATCTTTGAGGGTATGTTGCCGTGTCGACTTCCTAACCTCCTGGTGAAAAGCTCCGTACTGGGGCGCACGGGGTCCGGCTTGTCGTTGTATCTGCATTAATAGTTGTTGCATGGTAGCGTTATGTTGGGCTATGTTTCTCGTGTTCTCAGCCATTTCCCTGACCTTTTATGCCAAACGCATAGCTGTACCGCCTCTTTTGTGGCGATGATGGGGGTGGTGTATATTTACATTCGCTCGAAGGACCTCTTCTTCAGAAGCCCCTCCCTGCTTCCCTTCGTGGTGCGTTCCCTGGTGACTCGAACTCATTGTGTTCTGGGCTACCTCCTCGTGATGATTCCTTTTCAAGAATCGAAACCTTTCTTCAATGCTTTCTTAGGGTGACCTTTACCACTAGGATGTACGTGGTTATGGTACCAAAGATTCCCACAGACGGCGCTAATCTGTTGACCCCAAAAAATGGTCAACAGAAAAGAAGGATTCCAAGTGTCTTGATTTGCAATATGTTTATTTTTATGATAAAAAAGGGGTCAGCTTTGAAAAGTAAACTTTTAAATAGAGAGTGCCCAAGTTTTCTTTGAGTGCATAAACCTGCATTAATTTCAAATGGTGTCAAGTGTATGTTTTTATAGTTGAATACAATGATTAGAGGCCGTTAGATGATAAAATATGTGGCATCATCTGCTTAGCAAATACATCACATCCTAACTGTCAACCAATAATGCCATTAATACTAAGATCTTCAAATATTGTCTTTCTGCCAGCGTGGGACAACGTACGTCCATAGCAGCGACGCTAACAGTGATGTCCATCAATCTCTTTTCAATCGCATGGGTTCGGATAGGTGACCTCTCCTACGGGGGTTTGAGTGGGATATTTGCAAACGAGGTCGGATACGCAGGCTCCTTCTGTGTATGACATCGGGTCGGCCGACCCTCGCACCACATGTGGGTTCATTTGCTTGCCAGGTGACGTGTTTATTTTACGATTTATTTATATGAGTAACAATTATCTTTGGCCAATTGTTTATAGTCCCTAATAACTTTTTTCATTCAATGTCGCAGCCATGATTGCGGCTTATTTGCTAAAGTTCACTGAGTACACTATAAACGGAAAAACTGATGGAATGATAGAGAACTTTGATCCAAATTAACACATTTAAACCTCACTTGGCCTGTCAACTATTCAAACATGGATGCAAAAATTTGATTGAAGCATATGATATGGATTTTGACCTAGTACCACGTGACGTAAGGCGACACAAGAAATTGAAAGGTATGGTGATCGCTTAGACGCGTAGAAACAGTTAACTAATGTTCAGTTATTTAGTGAATAGTTAGTGCAAGGGCAGACTTAGCCCCGTTTGTCACCCATTTTTTTTCTCATTCTCTTTCTCCATTTCAACCACACATTCTATCAATAAAATAATATTAAACATAAACCTAAAAATTCTTTTTACTTTTTAACCACACATTCTTCCATCAATCACTATTCAAAAACACATTTCTCTACTAAAATGGGTGTCAAACACCCCCTTAGTATATGTTGACTGTGTTTTATTTTCATCTTTTTGTCAATATTTTTGGTATGTTTACAAACATGCTATGTTATTATCTCATAGTGCAATGATAGTATCCTGTTTTTGCTACTTTTACTTCTTAATTTGTAATATGAATAATTATAATTTAGGAAAGGATAATCGACAATGAAAATAAAATCTTGACTTGCTATATAGTTAGAAAATAGCAAACGTTTTTACTTTCCACGGCTAAGAGCTATATATTAAACTTTCTTCTTTCATCCAATCTGTTTACTGTCTTAAATTCTTGAAATTTCTCTTCTAAAAATTTTGGGTTTGAAGCTTTGCATACAAATCAGAAATTTCGTTCGCCGATTTCTTTGTGACGATGATATTTAGTCCTTTAAAGCAAGATTTATTCTACATTATTTGTTTTCTATTCTACAATAATAAAGTCACATCCATCATTCACAATTATCTATTGAGTAATTATAATCACACTATACTTTTGTTATTTCAATGAAGATCCCCAATACTTTTAAATTTTTCACTTATGTCCTCGATATTTTTCATTAACCTTCAATTAATTAATATATCTTGTCTCTGATGACGATTTTTGTCAAAATGTTTTTCTAACAGGCGTTAAAGTAAGGGGTAAATAATTTATCAAACTTTTGTTCAATTAATCAAAACTAAGAGAGATTAAACTATTTTTTGTCCTAACGATTTCTTTTGATGGAGACCGTCAGTAGAGAAAGATGTGCAAATTAATAGAAAAATGTTGACAAGAATTTGACAAAAAAAGTTAGGACATAAGTCCCGAAATAAGCAAAGATTAAAGACATTGACCACAATTAAGAGGTAGTGTGAATATAATTATCTTTATTTTGAAATATTAGTTTTAACCCGTGAATAAAATTAATTTCTTTTATATCTAAGTTTGTTGTTATTCTAGAATTATTTGTTTTCTATTTTATAATAATAAAGTCTCATACATTGATAGGAATGTAAAATGCATATTTTTTCCTCCTTATTTTATGCGCTCATATGACTATTTTATGCCTAAATGTACTT
Source organism: Fraxinus floribunda (assembly GCA_903798395.1). NCBI lineage: Eukaryota > Viridiplantae > Streptophyta > Magnoliopsida > Lamiales > Oleaceae > Fraxinus > Fraxinus floribunda. The sequence goes on from CAIGRS010115431.1 coordinate 12,886, forward strand.
AGTATTCTCATATTTTGATTTATGTGGCAATTCTATGGATATGGCGTAAT
>CAIGRS010115493.1:0-13409 GCA_903798395.1 Fraxinus floribunda
ATTTTTTTTTACTAGGCGGGGCGGGCCGGACGGGGCACCCCCACCCCGCCCCGCCCCGCGACCCGAGGCGGGGCGGGGCGGGGTAAATTGCCATCTCTAGGATTGTAATACCTTGACCTGATGCCCACATTTTGTTGTTTCTTTCCCTCATATTGAACAAGGATGTGCATGAATTTTTTTTCATCATCATTACAAGAGATTTCTTATTCATAATCTTTGAACAACTATTGGAGGATAATCACTTTATTGTTTAACCAAATGCATTTTTGATCTATGAATGATGTCGTCTAATTGAAATGTGCTTCAAAAGTTAGGTGAGTAATGAAATTATATCCATTGTTATGTTAAAAGGATAAAATGTTGAACAAAGTGAAAAAGGGGATCAATAGTTGGTGCTTGCTGACTACTAATAAACAGCAGATCCTGCAATTCGTCTTTGAGGTTTTATAAGAAATTGAGATGTAATTTTTTTGTTTTCCTATGCTTCTTGTTGTAGATTAGGCCTTTTCCTTTGACTTTGTCATTGTGGGTGATGGGTTAGTCAAATTTTCCTTGTGTAAATTTGGAGCAAGTTCAACCAAATGGAGAAAAAGGATTCAAGTAGTAAGCTAAAAACATTTGAATTTTTTAATGTACGAGCATGCTTTCACTTGACACTTCCCCATCTCCATTTTAACTTCTACATCTACTTGGAACTGAGTTTTCCTTGCTCCATTTTTTGTCGTTGTAGGCATAACATCCATTTTCTTTGTGTTCATAACAACTGCAAGAGCTATTACACTAATCTAAATGGAGAACCTATCCAAATATCATATTCTAATCAAACTCGAGCTCTCGCAGAAGTAGTGCTTAGAATATACTTGTAAGGTACTCTTTTCCCTCAGTTTATTGTTTGGCATGATAGTTTTTCTTCATTTTGAAGAAAATAAAAAATATTTTGATCTTGTAGAATTGGGACATAGCAGTTGATAACAATGTTCTATTTGAGACATTTTCTTCGAAGGGCTATGGTTTCATGCCATACTTTGACTACTCTGTAGCGTCATTACTTTAGAAGAGCCCTGCAATAAAATCCCTCCACCTGTTTCAAGACAACAGTTGCAATTGCATTATGTCAGAGAAATCTTCTTAACGTACAAAAATCTGTGTCCTCATTCCTAAAATTTTTGTTAATCGTATGATTTCTGGCTTGTTTATTAACTTAATGTGATTTTTTAAATTATTTCACTACAATATAAAAGAGGCTAACAAAAGCCAACTGTTCATGACATGTTCTTACTTTGCTCTCTTTATCTTCTGTAGTTTAAAAAAAATTCTATCCTTCATAAGTGAAGTATAGTTGGGGCATATCAACTACTTTATCGTAAAAAAAAAATATAAGTACGCTATATATATCCACAAAGATTTTTCCACTAAGAGTCCAATGTTTATGTTGTACAAAGTATGTCGTATAGATAGAATCTTCATCCCTACCTGCATTGAACCATTATAGTTGTACCTTCCATGTGTATTTAATATTGAACTTTTGTTTTTCCTTTTCGACATATGAACATTTGAGAACTAAAGTCACTATGACTGTATTTTTTAAGTTATTACTGTTCTTATAATTTCCTCTGTTATTTTTTTTTTCCATTTTTATTCAACTGATATTTAGATGCTCATGCTTTTACCCTTGTCAAATAGAAACATTTTCGTTAGTATCTAATTACGAGGATATGGAGAATACGGTTGCAATGAGAATTTAAATACAATGAATACCAAACTTTCATATCAAAGATAAAAAAAATATACAGTTTTAACTAACTTATGAATATCTTCCACATTTAGAAATGAATTTATCTAAAGTTTACATTAACTTATTTTTAACATTAACCAATTAACGTACAACGCACGTTCACCCCATTAGTAATGACAAAAGGGTGAAATATGCAAGCAATATAGTTATAGTCTAAAATATTTCAAATCGATATTTTGATCCAAGTACTTATCCGAGAGACTTTGATAAGAAGCAAGGTGGAAGTCGGGGGAGATTGCAAATCACTTTCTATTTCTTGAGTAAATTTCATATATGGTCAATGCACTTTTAGCGAAGTTTCAATTGGATAACATAACTTTAATTTGCTTGGGGTCACTGAACTTCAATTTAGTTATATATTAGGAAATTAAACTTTAATTTAGCCCCTGTTTGAGCTCATTTTTTCAGAATATATTTTGCCCTCGTTCATTTCCCATTTTCATAAAAATATGCATTCTTGTGTACCAATCACATGGCCCGCAAGAAGACCTGCAACAATTATTTCTAGTAATAGTTTATTGATTTTTTTTTTCACTTCTACCCCAAATTGGAATGTAGTGGCCGTTTTTATTGACTTTTCAGACCTTTGTTTTCTCCATTTACCATGTCTTTGCATGTCACCAGATGCAACTATAAGATAGAAAACATGCATAGTAGCCAACTGGATCAATTGCTAGAGAATACCTCCTCACATTGTAATTCATTTTTTTTTATTTCGTTATCCGTTTCTACATTTAGTATATTATTCGAAAACACGGACATACATGGAGACACTGAAATGCAATGTGCGGTAATACAAATGCATTTTCATTCTACTTGACATATAATCACGTAGACGATCCCACTCACTTCTAGGCATTTTTGGAGCATTCATTTCGACTGCTATTTCATCGTCATTATTCAGTAGCTCCACCTTTGCATCAGTTGGATCTGTCATTACCCTTGTGAATGCCTTGTCAACCATGATAGCCCGTCGAAGGAAGTTGTGAATACCCATTGTCTCTACAACAATAGCGGTAGGGCTCAAAACGAGTAGTTGGGCATACGATCTAGGATTTTCCACACATTTTTCTAGACTTTGAAGGCACGTTCAATTACATTCTTGCAAGAAGGGTGCTTGAAATTAAACCTCTCATGGGCATTTCAAAATCTACGTATGTGACATGTTGCTTCATCGTAGAACTACTGAAAATGATACAACATATCAGTTCCCTTATAAGATGTTATATACCCAAGACAGTGTGCAAAACCTGAGTCAACTAGATAAAACTTATCGCCAACGGGTTGCGGAAAGTAAATGTTTGGGCCATGGATGGCACGAGCTAAGATCATGCGACTTATATTCCTCTTTGTACCAAATAGCACAAAAGTGAAATATAAATTAAAATCACATGCAGCCAATACATTTTGTGTCGGTATTCCTTTATGACCTATGAAGTGAATGCGTTCGTGACGTGGTAAAACAGCCCGAACATGCATCCTGTCAATTGTACCAATGCAATTCTGGAATAATCAATGTTTGGAATCAGGTCTGTGATGCCCAACACCTTCATTATAATTGGGATCTGGTTTGATTAGATGTGCATAGAATGCTAGCATGGCACGAAGAACCTCTTTGAAGTAGTACCCCACCATTTGCAATGAATGATTAAAATGAGTTTGGCCTACATGTAATCCCGTCCATGCGCTAAGATGTACAAGGACATACCAACTTGCTCACTCACAGTAACTTGCTAGCCACCCTGGAGACCATACTCGTGAGATGTGTAAATTGTCGTAGCATCGGTGGCTATATTTGAAACTCCTGGTATCACAAATTGCCGTTGGATGTTTCCATTGCCTCTAAAAAACATATGCCCATTCTCGAGGAAGGAAATCTACGAATTCGATGCTGCTAATTGCAATAATATTTCCTCGCATCAAAATTCGCTATTCGACAGTAATAAAGCCACACCATTATGTCATGCACTAGTTCATTGAAAAATTGAACCTATGATATTTTCATCAGAGTCAGATCCTAGTCAAATTTGACAGTCGAGATCCTCATCGTCCATGGCAACAATTGTTCTCAAATACCAAGTAGTTTGTGAAGACGATTGAAATGAAACTTTAAAAATATGTTTTGTAGACAACTTTTGCAGTGTGCACATAACCTGCCTTTTATAGATGGTTTGTAGGTGGTTGCATTATTCATAAATGATGTGTTTGGTGAACTTGTCCTAAAACAATACACAAAATCTAAGGGGCTGTTCTCTTTGTATTTCAATTTTGAGTTTTGAGTTTTGAATTCATTTTGTGTTTTATGTTTTGAGTGTCTATTTTGAAATTGTTGAAAATGCGTTCTTTTTGTCATTTTGAAAAACTGTTTCTCAAAACATAAAAATGGAAAATGCGTTTACTTTGAAATTTTGAGAATATTTTTTTTAATATTTTATTCAAGAAATCTGATTCTTCAATAAATTTTAATAATTTAATGTTAATATAGTATTAAATAATATATAAGTTTTGAAGTTGGTGAATTTTGAAATATTTTTTTCCAGATATAAAAAACACAACATAATTTAAATTTGGCAAGTCCTTGTTTTTCTACTTGTACGTAACTTGTGACAATAATTAACTAGTATCAAGTCACAACCAAACCTATCAAGTTGCGAAAAAAGGAAGCACTAATCTCATGTTGACATGGTATTCTCACAATTCTTGCCAATTACAATTTTGATCGTCTAAACACGATGACTATCATCAGTGAAAATAAATAAGATTATTCCATTATAGATAAAGCACTTACAAGTAAAACTCTACATCCTCACATAGAGCCGTGGAATAGAATGCAATGCAACAAAATCATCCTCGTTATAATAATGGCCATTCTCTTTTTCCAGAAAAAGAAAGAAATGAAGAAATTGAAAAATCAAAATTCAGCTCAATCAAGCAAGACCAATCTGTTTGAAGGCATCACGCATTGCAGTTCCAATCTTCGCAGGCGACTCAACCACAGGAACCCCAGCTTCTCTGAGGGTCTTGATTTTGTTGTGTTGTACCCTTCTCTCCCGATACAATTGCAGCGAATTCAACCAGAAGATTACAATGCATTTTTAATTGATAAAATTAGGAAGACTCAAATACTCAAAAGCGACAATTTTATACCGTTTATGCAAATCTGCTTACTCGAGAGGAAAGATCAAAATGAATGGACAATACTTGTAGGCCACATCAAATGTGTGAAAAAAAATAAGTAATTTGATCGATTATAAACACTATATAAGCATTAGCCAAAAATATGGCAACAAGTATTACCCGAGTGGATTAAGAATAATACACGACTGAATTAAACACGACTAGATAAAGAAAAGTTAAGCCTATTAAACATAACTTTATACAATAGAAGATGAAGATATGGTGACTATAAAGAAGTTCATCAAAAATTCTGCATGAAAGAAAATGCAAACATAGGACATAACTAGTGGCTTGCAAGGTGACCGACTCTTTAACTTTTAATATCACCAAATAATAAGGGACGAAGGAAACAAAGAAAGTTGCAAAGTTCTGGCATTAACTACTGGCAAATACTGGACAGGTAACTTCAAAAAGTAAAACTATAAAGCATACAAACAGAGCCGAACTTTACTTAAGCAATGTCGAGTAGCACTTCAACCACTGAAATAGCAGCTAGTTATTACATTCTCAATTTTACTAGTAAGTTGGTCTCTTTAAAATATTGATGCTCCCTTTCACCACCCCAGTGGAGTTGGTCTTCAAAGCTCTTGATTACTACTATGATGCTTACCTATCCAACAATCCAAAGCTTAGTTCTGTCTAATCAAAGTCATTGTTGATAGATCATATCGATCATCACCAAAATATTATACAACATCTTTGGCTCAAAGATCCCAATTACAAAATGTCTTGACAATGGCCAACTGCAAAGCGCTAAAAAGAAAATTGGAAATGACTAACATAAAACAAGAAATTTGACTTGTTGGAGTTCATCTCATCCTCAACTTTTCAAGGTACTACAAAGTAAGCTTTATTTGATGTATTTCCCAATGATCAAATGCTTTGATGTTTTCTGTAGGTTATTAGAATAGAAAACGTTCAAAGCTATGCACATAGTGGAATTCTATTTCTTCCTCTTTCGTCTTGTTTCTTCCAACTATTTAAATTTTTCTATTTATACAAATTCCATTGAGCAACATATATGGAAGCCAAATTTCACAGCCTTCTTTCTTAAAATTATTGAATCCTCATCTTCTATCATTATGCTAGATCTTTTCATAGGCTTTTTCCATTTCACTAGTATTCCAATTCTGCCCAAGAACGGAACAAAATATACAAGGTATATTGCATACTTTTTCCCTGTTCTTAAGTTCATAATCAGAAATCAGAATCAATTTATTATCAACATTAACAGAATTGGTTGTGCAAAAAACACAAGGAACATACAAACAAACTTTATCATGAATAATTGAAAACTCCAGAATAAGAAAATGGGTACAAAAGTCGAGAGCTGAATTTCAAAATAAGAACTATATTATCATAGAAAAGTACCAGAAAATAGGATTGATGGGTATACCTCAAACACGGCTTGAAGAACACGAAATCTGTAGTAGATCAAGCCGGGATTTATTGAAAAAATACGGATAGTGTGTCAATTGAAGAGATTGGGATTGAAACCATAGGATCTACAAGAACTTTTGAGGCTAAGCGGATCAGTAGCTCAACGAAGAATTTTGGGAAAATGGAAAAAGAGCGTTTTCAATTTTTAGCGTGTTTTGGGAAGAAAACACTTAAAAATGTTAAAAAGACGTCTAGAGTTTCCAGTAGACTTTTTTTTTTCAAAAATTCATTTTCGAAAATGGAAAAGAGAATGCATTTTCACTGTTTTGAAAAATCGAAAACAAAAAAGGCCCGAAAACAGTAAAGAGAACGACCCCTAAATTGTTCTGAGATGTAGGGAAAAAGATAAATGTATTGATTGTGCCTGTAAAGAAAAATGTACAAGCACTGTAACGACCCGACCTTGCATCCCAGTCGTTATCATATCGTACATACTGTCCGCTTTGGGAGAGCATATGCCCATCTTACCCCCTCACGGCTTTCGACGCGTCCCCAGGATTCGAACCCAAGACCTCCATCATATGGGAGGCTTAAGTTAAATTCTGGTACCAATTGGGTATGATAACGACTCCAGCGCAAGGTCGGGTCGTTACAAGTATCGTCTCTGTTTGTGAGTTGACACCAAATACGAGTCCCAAAAAAAGCAAATATATTATAGGAAAAAGGGGGTTGCGAACAACATAAAAACATATAGCATAAAATAACATAAATTAAACGGTATGCCTATCACACCTCACTTTTGTCGCGCTAATTGTGATCATTGAACTAGTACTCCACCCATTCGAATTTCGTGTCTGCATTAGCCATAGCATGAAACATGTCCCAATTATCCTTTTGGCTCAGAAGCGTGGACGCGTAATAGTACATTTCAGTTTTCCTAACAAGCCCGTCGTCGGCCAACAACTCCGCAATACATTCCTTGCACCCATTCCTATTCGGACTAATAAGGCGGTTGAGCTTCGTCGTGGCTTCCTCAACTATACATACAATTCACATGCGGATATTTTCTTCTTCGCCTTTTGCTTCTTCAACCCAGATTTCCTTTTATCGCCACTATAGGACCCAGATGCATAGCTGGTAGATTTACATTTTCGTAAAGTTTCAGTCTCGTCACTTGACCCGCTGCTCTCCAAGTACACTAATATCTCATCCATATGGTCTTTGATACTGTCATCCGATAAGTTGAACCCTATTCAGCATAGTTTTGTCGGTGTAAGGGCATATTTCTAGGAGTCAAAAGTATCTCCCAAATAGCTGCTGGTATCGAACGTAGATTCACTGTAATCTACGTCTTTGTAATCCTTGTAGAGATTGTTCTCTTAAAACATATTTGTTAAAACTGACATCAAAGATTTTAATGTAGCAAACACAATCCTAAAATGCATATTTCAGGTCGATTTATTATTTCAAACAGGAGCAGTACAAGGTGAAAATAGAGCAGAGTGATGACCATGTGCTAACTGTGAGAAGGACAAATGTAAACAGTGTAAACCATTCATATTGTATCTACATTTACATAAGTGATAAAATAATAACAATTCCAGTAGGCAAAAAAAGAAGTCCAATTTAGGTTTACATATAACTATTTCAGAATATATATTAATGAGAACAACAGGAAAGTGGCCTGAATTTCATACTATTTAAACACAATTGAAGAAGTCTAGTAAACTTAAAAGGTGGCTTTTTATTAAGAGCCCGTTTGGTATCGATTAAAATCCAATTAAAATTAGAAATATATTCGTTATTGGGTCCCACTCGTCTAATAAAAGTCAATAATAACGGCTAATTTTTTAATTTTAATCCGATTTTAATCTATACCAAACGGGCCTTAAGCAAGAAACAAACATGTTGAAATAAATTCAAGAGTTATATACATCAACTACAAATAATTCCCAAGGCAATCAAATAATCTTCTATGGCCATAAGTTTCAAAATGTAACAAAATTTATTTAGATTCAAGGAATCAAAGAAACTATAAATTTGGTTGACCACAGTGAGGGGAAAGGGATTAATGACTAGAAGTGTAAAACAAGACGAGAAAACAAAACACTAGGCAATATACACCTATGAGAAGCACTTCCTCTCCTATCTCATTTCACCTAATTCAGAGAAACTCACTTTGAAGATTGCTTGGTGGTGAAATGGTAGCGGGTGAGCTTACATTTTTTTTCACACAAGACAAAGTTTTATACAAATTATTTTTTCCCTGAAGTAAGAAGAATATCAAAGACAAACACATTCATATATATCATTTTGCAGACCCAAACATCTGAATCTAACTAAAACTCACAGAATTTTCCATTACTAATTGACATAGATCAGCGGTAATCATGAAAGCATTAGAACATTTTCAAGGAAGGATCCCCAATTTTAAACATAATTAAGCCTACCATTAAAATACCCCTAAACTTAATTCTTTGTCCTCAAGCAAACACAAAACAACACAATAATATAACTAACACACACACACAATTAAAACACACAAACAACAGACTCACTTCGCTTGATTTAGTTGGATAACTTGTCGTCGGGCCGGCCCTGTGGCGAGGCAAATGAGGCCAGCACCTCTGGCCCAAAACCAGAGGGGGCCTATTTTGGCCCAAATTTTTTTTTTCTCTAATTATTAAACGAAGAAAGGGGGAAATTGTTTTCATTCTTACCTTCCGTTTTCCACGACCGGCGACTCCTCCAACTACAATCGGTCCGGCAACCAGGCGACGGTGTCATATCCTTAGGTGGCTTCTTCTCTTCTTATTTCCTTCCCTTCACTCTGTCTCTTTCACAAATCTTAAAAATCAAACATATAACAAATCACAACGCACAAGATTCACAACAATTCGACCCCCTTTTCAACCCTAATCGCGCCGGCGCGATGCCGCGAGGAGTCCTCACTCCTCGATCCTTCCGCCTCCACCAGTCACCACTCTATATCATCCAGGTCAGCTTTTTTTTTTTTAATCTTTGTGAGTCAGTTCTTCTATAGTTTTCAACGTCAAAGAACTTTTGTGTTTACTTCATCTCTTCTGTTTTAGGATGATGTTTGAAATCGAGTTACGAGTAAATATCCTTTTTTGTTTTAAATATATGCTTGCTATATAGTCATTTGAGTGGTTTCATGTGAAGAAAGAAAATAGTCCCGAATCAAGTTATTTCTAAACATTGAGATTTGCTCACTCTCGTAGCTTTATTGCGTAATCAACCAAAGAGATTTATCATTTATATATTCAAGTATTATGTAATTAAACCTTCCTAATTGGCAGGGCCTGGAGCAACGATAAGGGGGAATGTGTGCTTCATGTTGCTCTGGTTCTTTAGCTGTAAGGAATACCTTGCTTCTTCAATTCTATAAACATGGATGTTATTTACTTCACACCATTCCTTTTGAGCATCTGGGCATTGATAAAAATGATAAGAATTTCTCTGAATGAGGCACTGGCACTATTTTAAGTTTACCATTTATTGGTTACCGTCTCATGCATTGACATTATAGTTTTGTTCAAACTCCATGTTTATGCAAATTTCTGTATGTTATTTAACTTTAAAATACATTTTATGATTTGCAAAAATAGTCGAAATAAAAAAGTTGTCGTTGTAGAGCATATGCCCTATTGATTAAATGCATCACCTGTGCGACTGTGCCTTCGTTCTTAAAACACAGCTCAGGATGAATTAATAAGAGAAAATTGCCCTCTTCATTTGGTAGATGTCGGAACAAAGATAGCCAAAAATTTTCAAGGACTTCCTTTACTAATTGTGGTAACTGGTGGACTTCTCTCGAAGTTCAGTAAGGCTAAAGATTCCTGGGAGTATGTGGCTGAAAATTTAAGTTCAATAATTTAAGTTCAATTGTAGCAGAGAAAGATGCCCACTGCTTGGAGATCTTTTAGTTACAAACACTTGCCTGATCATTTGAAAGCATGTTTTTTTATATGGGATGAATCAATTGCACAGACGCACGTAGTAACTGTATTGAAAATTTTATATTTGTTTATTGTTCAACTATTCAATTTTAAGTTAACAATACGTTACAATGTTGCATAATACATCGTTGAATTTTGCATTTACGTTGATTTTGGGGGGCCCAATTTCGGGAGTTCGCCTCGGGCCCAAAAAATCACAGGACCGGCCCTGCTTGTCGTTATGGCTTAGAAAAGAAAACATGATATCAAATTCATGAACTACTTCAAGATTATAATGCATAAGCCAAATCCTTACCTATCCAATGCAAAACGGGTGTGTGTGTGAAGAATCAAATACAATGCTGTACAATAATAAGTTAATTTAATTCTCGACGGTTCCGCAGCTATTGTTTGTTCCACTCATGTCGAGAGAAGAGGTTGAAGACGAAAACTACTCTCCCAGCTGTGCTTCATGAAACACATGTTGTTACAGTGGTCTTCGGCTATAGTGGTTTCATATGCCGTTAAGAAAATCTTTGTTTAACTTGGGTTCCAGCAGGCATTTTTCTTCGTCTTTGATACGCATTCGGGTTGAGGAGATGGAGTTGGCATCATAATTCTTCCGTAATGGTGAAAAATGGTATTATTAGATTTTTGGGCTGCAGTATTAGCTATGTAAAAACTCGATTCGACAACAGCACAAGTTGAATACCGCATACGTACCTGAGAGAGAAATGGATCCATCCGAGGAGAAAATTTAGGCTGAGTGTCGACAGTGTTTATGTAGCTACTGTAAATGTTTTAGACAATGGGTTGGGATCTACACTGGGTTCCCAATACGCGAACACCAATGGATGGAAAGAAAAAGGCGACAACAACGGAGCTTGAGACACTATGTTGGACCGTCTTTGCTTGTCAATCGGAGTCTGGGAATGTTGTACTTTTCAAAATGGCCACGTCAACATGGCCATTTTCCACTTTGATTACATTTTTTAACCATTCACCACAATGGCCTTTTAATGCGTAAAAGACAAAATTACCCTTATGTATGTTATATAATTACAAAAATATGGTATTGTTTAAAAGATGTAATACTCTTTTTAAATTAAGAAGAATTCTAAACACTTCTCACTTAAAATTTCAAAATCAAATCACTTTCTTTATATGTTTACTCCAACACAGATAAAAACTGTTTCATTTTTCATCTGCTTCAAATTTGAAATCTCATAAATTTATCAAATGCTCAACAAGAAAATATTTTTTATAGCTTTCACTTGGAATCGGTAAGTATATTTACGTATTTTTAATATCACTTTCGTTAAATTAATACATTGTTTTAATCTTTAAATCTTATTTCGACATAAGAAGATAAAAATTTATGATCCTAAACGAATCTATAATTTTTTTTAACAAAAACGAGAAAAAAATTAATTTGCATTGTATATATTATTTCAGACAAATTTACGATCGTCTGTAAAATCGCCAACTCAGGTAGATGGGAATGAAAAACATCCAACGCAGACTGAAAATGGTCGATAAACAACTGGACCAGGCCAACGGGAAAATAGTTTGAACAACCGGCCCAGACGACTGGGCCAACTGTTTCCAACTGGCCAGCCCTTTTTACCCATTTTTTCTCCCTAGTTATAATTTTTTTAACAAATTATGTTTTCTAATGTAGATATGGGATCGGCTGGATCCCAACTTGTTACTTTGGTGTATTTAAATGAATGAAAATGGTCGATGGTTTTAAAAATGGACAACTGAAAGACATGGTGTTATTGCAATTGTAATGCATTGAGTACATCATATATAGAAATGTACCATGATATACAGAACAAGCTCAACGTCGATCCCTCTCGGTATGACATGGAATTGGGATTTCTATTCAATGGGCATACATTCATTTCAATTCTACCTGTAAAGGTTACTTCTGAAGATGAAATCCAGATTTTAATTGAATTGAATCAAAATCGCACGACTATTCCTATTTGTATAACTTTAACGAAGAAGAATGTCACCGAGAGTAAACACAAAGAACCCAATAGAGGGGATTGTAATATGGATATTTTTAAGATACAGTGGAGATAGCTTGTAAGGATGATGCGTTTATTCTCGATACAGTTGTTCATCACCATGATCTCACTGTTACCCATGGAATCCCCTCGATAGTTCAGACAATGAGAATGAAAATAAATTTACAAATGAGGATTTGATTGTTCTATCCCTCGGATACATAAGTCGAGTAGGAGCTCACATGTTAGAACGAGTACACAGACCTCTAATTGTTCGCGTGTAGTTCCTGATGATGAAGATTCATATATTGAGTAACTGTTTGAAATAAAAAAAGATTTGCAGGAAGCTGTGTACCGGATTGTTTTGAAACACAATTTTGAGTTTAAAGTGGAAAAATCAAACAAGTCGACATACACAATTATCTGCATTGATGAAAGCTGTCATTGGCGTTTCCGAGCGATGAAAATGGACACAAATGAGTTCTTCATAATTTGTAATATGCACGAGAACATACTTACGAAATGGGTGTTCGTCGAAATGATCACAGGCAAGCCCGAGCATGGTTCATTGGTCAACAAATAATGCACAAGTTTCAGGACCCACGAACAATATACAAACCTTCGGACATCATTAACGACGTCCGTCGAGAGTATGGGTATCAGAAGGCCTGGAAGGCCAAAGAATGTGCNTCGAAATGATCACAGGCAAGCCCGAGCATGGTTCATTGGTCAACAAATAATGCACAAGTTTCAGGACCCACGAATGATCTACAGACCTTCGAACATCATTAACAACGTCCGTCGAGAGTATGGATGGTCACGATGTATCAGAAGACTTGGAAGGCCAAAGAATGCGTATTGGAGGACTTAATGGGTTTGGTTGAGGAGAGTTATACTAAATTGGTCAGATATTGTTATAACATGGGAAAAGCTAATCCTGGATCGACATTTTCTATTAAGACAAAGGGCGATAATTGCTTCAAGTATTTCTTCATGAACCTTAGACAATGCATTTTAGGATTTTGAAATACGATGCGACCCCTAATTCTAGTAGACGATACAACCCTTAAGGTTAGATACGAA
>CAIGRS010115551.1:0-17798 GCA_903798395.1 Fraxinus floribunda
AGATCAAGTAAAAGAATAATAAAGATAAGAAATATGACAGGTGAATTAAGAGATTTTACTGATTTAAAAAATAATGGAAAAAAGAGAAAATTATAATAGATCCTTTAATTCTCGTAATATATTTTCTCACGTTACAAAATTGTATAGAAGAGTCTAATATTTATAGGGAACATGAAAGGGACGTCCAAACCCTTTTGGTAGAGTTGTTGATGAAATAAAATGTTAAAAAATCGAGTCCAAAACGAAATAGGAATGAAAAACATGGAAAAATCAAAACATAACAGGATGCGCCAATGCGTAGTACCCCGGGCACCGAGGCTGGCTCCTAGGTGCCAAGTCTCAGCCATATTTTTTTTTTTCAAATTGTTTTCTCCATCACAAACTCTTCTTAAAGTCTAATACCAATTTTCAACTCCTAATGAGTTTCCAAAATAAAACTTCAAATTGATATATGACTGCAATAGTGTTCCAAATTGAATTCTCCTTAACGTGCACTTCAATTAAAAATTTTCAATATTTCAAACACTTCAATAAAGAAATTCGGGTCACACCTAAATCCCAACAATCTTTACCTTGACACGAATTACATTCAAGAAATGAATACGCTTCTTCAACAATAATAAAAAAAATAACTTCTCCAACAAAACACAATACTCCATATTTTCCAATGAATCCAAGCACTACTCTTGTAAAATTATCTTAGATTCCAAAAATCATAATGATTTTGAATTAACCAAAATGGGCTGCAACACAACCCAAGGAAGAATCAATTTCAAATGCTTTTACAAAATGCCCCTTGCTAGAATGAACACCTTTTGCTCCAGTTAAAGCATGCTCCACAAAATCAGCATCCACATGCTTTGTTTCACTGGGTCCGCCTCTAGCAATTGGATACAATGGCATCGTAGGTGTTGGTGGCAAAGCCGCATTACCCATATCTTTAAAACTCCATTGAGATGTATTCTTCAAATCTGGCCCTTTATGAGCTCCCGAAGGTAGTGTACCAAACTAAGTGTCCACCACGGTACTGAACCTTGATGATTGACTCTTCTAGATCCTGCACAACCCCACAAGATGTATAACTGAGACCCCTTATGTCCCTCCAATACAACCTGGACACCCTTACAAATATTCAAAGTTCTATCTCCACCAAAGAACTTATAACCTTTTAAATCGAGGATAGACAACGAGATTAGATTCTTCTTCAAATTCGGAACATGTCGAACCTGGACAAGTGTTCTAATTGTTCCAAGTGCGTTGTTTCCCACAACCATGATACCTTTGGAAACAGTTTCATATGTAGTAAACAAGTCTTTATTAGGACACATATGAAACACACATGCTGAATCAAGAATCCAATCATCTTCCGATTTAGACTTAATGTCAGAAATAGCTAAGAGATCTCCATCACTTACAACGCGAGGTCTGTTTTGCCCGAAGTATTTGAATATCTACTTGCAGCCTTCTTTCTTTATTCTGCAATTTGTAGCAATCATTCTTCATGTGCCTCTCCTTCTTGCAGTTTCCAAATCTGATTATTAAACTTAGACTTCAATCTGCCCCTTCCAGAACCGCCATGAGCAACCAGGCTTTCTCCATCTCTAGCCTCAGAAACCAGATACTTCATCTTCTCTATTGAATAAAAAGCATCATACACCTCTTCTATGGTGAAAGTATCACGATTATACAAGATCGTGTTTCTAAATGAAGAAAATGAAGCGGGCAACTAAGACAATATGATCAAGGCCATTAGAAGAAGTAATATTAGATGAAGCAAAGTTTCCAAATCAATGATGATTTCCTTAAATGCAGCCATATGGTCTTTCAATGATCCTCATTTTGCCATTCGATAAGAGTATAAACATTGTTTGAGGTTCAATTTGCTTGCTAGACTTTTAGTCATACACAATTGCTCCAACTTCAACCATAAAGTAGCTACTAAATTCTCCTTCAAAATGTCCTGAAGAATAGTATTTGATAGATGGAGATAAATGTGGGAAACTGCCTTCTTATCCTTCCGTAATTTCTCATACGCGATCAAAGTTGTGGATATCTTGTCAATACCCAGCAACGCATCATCCAAATCCAGCTGTGCGTGTACTATACGTATCTTAGCCTGCCATAGCGAAAATCTAGTGCTCCAATCCAAAAATAAAATTTCATACTTCATGGAAGCCATCACGGACAAAAAACCTCGAACAAATCAAACCCTATGCTCTTGCGAAACTGCTTAACCTAGGCAGTGGCGGACCCAGCACCCGGCCAGGGGGGCGACCGCGGGGGCTGGGCTCCGCCGAAAGAGTTTTTTGGAGGAATCTGGCCGTCCTGGTTCGTCTTCTCCAGTTCTCCTGCGGCTGGTTTCTGTTGTTCTTTTTCTTTTCTTTTTTTAGTTATAAGGTTGGGCCATTTCTCCAACCTAGCCCTTTCTCCTTTTTTTTTAATTGGTGGACCATTTGTCTTTAGGCCCAAACCATCCCTTTCTTTTCTTTTCTTTTCTTTTCTTTAATTGTGTTGGGCCATTTTTTCTTTTGCCCAATAGGTAATATATATGTTCTGGACTCCCAGCCCAGCAAATCAAATGCATTTGGTAATTGGTATCATTTCCTTCCTGCCCGCCTTGAGAGTTGGACGACGCCACTCACACCTCCGACCTCCTCACACCTGCCGTGCCGTCACAGTAGCTGTCGAGTTCCGCCAACAGCCCGATCGTCTTCTCCACACCACCAGTTCGCCAACTCCGTGAGTTTCTCATTTTTGTTCTGCCCATCTTTTTCTTTTTTGGTTTTATTATTTATTTATGAGTTTTGAAATCATGATTTTGTCATAGTTTTCAATTTGTTTGAAATATGATTTATGAATTGGAATTGGACATTTGGGGGACATTAAAATTGGAATTGGAATAGGAAATGGAAGTGGGGGAAAATAAAATTGGATTTGGAATTAAAATTGGATTTAGGGTTTGGAATTTGGGGAAAATAAAATTGGAATTGAATTGAATTTGGAANTTGAAATATGATTTATGAATTGGAATTGGGGTTTATGGTTTAAAATTGGATTTGGAATTGGGGGAAAATAAAATTGGATTGGGAATTGAATTTAGAGTTTAGGATTTTGAATTGGGGGAAAAAAATTGGAATTGGAATTGACCGGTCGACGTCCGCCCGGGCTGAGCTTACGTGCTGGGTCCGCCACTGAACCTTGGCTATGATACCACTTTTGTGAAACAAACAAAATACCAGAATAGCTCTGATACCACTTGTTATGAAATCAACCACCTGATTGGGATATTGAAGTTATATGACACAATAATGAAGTATTTGATCAAGCAAAAGAATGGAGAATAGAGAAAATTATAATGGATCTTATAATTCTAATAATATATTTTCTCATATTATGAAATTGTATAGAAGAGCCTAGTATTTATAGGGAACATATAGGGGACGTTCAAACCCTCCAAGTAGAGTTGTTGATGAAGAAGGATGCCAAAAAATCGAGTCCGGAATGAAATAGGAGAGAAAAATCGGAAAAAAACCGATTGTTACAATTGGGGCCCAGGTGCTATACCCCTAGCACTTGGGCGCCCGCGCCTAAGCACGGGGTTAAATCCCAAAAGTTTCCAAAATGACTTCAATGATGTCCTTCTCCATTCCAAACTCTTCTTCAAATCCAATATCAATTTTCAACTCTCAATGAGTATCTAAAATAGAACTTCAATTTGATATAGAACTCCAATAGCATTCCAAATTTGAATTTTTCATGATGTGCACTTCAATTAGAATCCTTAAATATTTCAAACACTTAAACCAAGGAATTCGGGTCACATCCAAATTCCAACAATTTTACATGACCAATTGGACAATCACTGGATTAATAATGATACAAAATTGAGAATTCGGTGAAGAACCAAAAGATTTTGCAATCCAATGTATTACATGTGATGTTTGATCACTTTATTGAAAATTGGTCATTAACTATTACTAGTTAACTATGGATTGAATTCCCTATATTTCTAAAAATTAATTATGGTGATAAATAGGGTCTTGTCGCCCTTCTGTTGGTCATCTAGATATTATTTGTATCTAATATATGATATATTTATTAGATGATTGTATGGTGTTCACAACTTGAAATTTGCGAATATTCTCTTTGAATATCTATGACACGCTTGAAGCATAAATACATTAAATTCTAAGAAAAAAATCTCCTAAATAATGGAGCAAATAAGGAAGATGACTCCATTTGGAGGCATACTCTTGGAAAGTATACACACATAACAAAATGTAAAACCTCAGAAGGGGTTCAGGTATCTGAAATGTTGAAAATTGAGATATCTCAATAAGTTATGTTGTTATGAAAAAGAAATACAATCAAAAAGAAAAAGTTGTTGACAATACCTTCATACACGATGTACTGCTTCATGTTATGGATAAAAAGAATATCAAAACAAATTCATCAAAGCATGTCAATCAAAAAAATGATTGACCAAATAAAAGGTTCTAGCAAAACTAAAGTTGTCAGAGAAATCTAAAGTATCTAGATTATAGTCTTAACACTTAAAGGTGTATACTTATGTGAAATGAAAATAGAAAAACTAAGTCGTAATGTATAACTCTTAGCATGATGAATTTCGTAAAGACTTGTATAAACAAATTAATTATCATAAGGTAGATGCAATCACAAGTCTCTATCTTATTAGCTGGACAATGAATGAAATTTGATATGCATATAATAACTGTGATTATAGCCAACTTCTCATATATGATTTTAATATTATCCTTGAAGGATTTTATGCCTAAAGTAAATTATTCAAGCGATATCAACATGAGGGGAAATAAATACCAATGTTCTAAAAAGCGGCGCCTAATTGCAAAGTGGGCGCAACTCGCCTCGCGCTTTTTCATGTTTTATTTATTTATTTATTTTTACATTTTTTTCGCGTGCCTAGGTACGCTTCTTTTTTACGTTTTTAATGCTTTTACACTTTTTTACTTTAAATATTAATTAATATTAAACTAGAAAATAAAGCTTTTTACCTTGCCTAGGTCGAAGCTTGACCTCCACATTATATCTTTTAGAACATTGATAAATACACATTGTACTCTTTTTTCCTTGACTATGATTTTGTTCCATTGAGTTTTCTTGACTAGGTTTTTAATAAGCCAACTTTTGTAACATAATCAAAAGAATAATTTTTATATTGATTTAATGAGCTAACTTTTGTAGTGTACTTAAATAGTATTAAAATTAAAAAAAATGCTTTCTACACTTTTCATGCCTAGACTGGCTTAGGCCGAAGCTTGACCTCCACGTTTCAGCACATTTATTACTTTTTAGAACATTGATAAATACGGGTTGTACTCTTTTTCCTTGACTATGATTTTGTTTCATTTGAGCTTTCTTGATAAGGTTTTTAATTAGCCAACTTTTATTGAGTATTTAAAATAATAATCTACTCCTTTTTCTTCATTATGATTTTTTCCACAAAGTCTTTCCTAGTAAGGTTTTAATGAGATATATTCTTTGTATAATGAAATTTATAACCTATAAGACATTACCCTCAAACTAATACTCTTATATGTATAAGATTTCTGAAGAGAACAACAAGTAGTGTTTTTCAAATCATCATGTTATCATAGTTATCAAAGGTTGATAAATATTTTGTATACAGACGATATTATTTGAAAACTATATGAGACAACATGAGACAAACTTCATCAAAAATTGTGATATTGAAGACATTGACTCAAGACATGAATGACTTGATACAAGAATTTTCATTTATTGAGAACAAAGAGAGCAGTTGTTCTCTTTTTTCATTAGCTCAAGTTTTGTCTCATTTCTTGACAAGGTTTTAAGAAGGCATATATTTTGTAATGTGTCATTCAATGATGAGTGTTGTAAATTATATGCTTGTCAATGAATTACCATTATACCTCTACAACCCTAATTATTATGTCTATTGTATCCCTTTTAGCCCTAGTTCCGTCCTATAAATATGAAACTTTGATTCTCAATAAAATACATAAAAGTCTGTTTACTTTTCTACTTTCTTCTCTTTTTCTCTCTATTTTATAACAAAAAGGTGGATATATTTTTCTCTCACATAAATAGTTACTCAAAAAGAAAACCCTCCCATAAATTAGGCGTGTCGATGTCTAAATGTAGCTGTGTAAAAATAATAATATTAATAAATATTAGAGAGAGAGAGAGCACTATACCCCCCCCCCCCAAACAAGTGCTATCGCCTTAAAAAATGTGCAACTTTCTCAATGGCTATGCAAATTGGAAAATGCTGTTTTGCCAGGCCTGGTAAAGGCCTGACAAAACAACTCTTCTCACATGACCCACCTCATTAAACCCCCCCTCCCCAAATGTTTTATCACCCCCCCCTCCCCCATGACTGACACAGTTGCTCTACCAGACCTCTACCAGGTCTGTAGCACGGTTCATGCAAATTTGCATGCTTAACATCAAATATCTATGCAACAACCAAATTTCAAACACTAATGCTATTTAGCTCTGTAGGAGTTACAATCTCAATGTATGTGACATTAAAATAATAGGTAGAATTATATAAGTCATTTAATTTTACATTTCATTTAACATACCATTTAGCGCCACCTAAATTGGGGTTGTAACCTCAATGAGACTATATTTACTCAATTTCAAATGCTTGCACTTCTCTTCATTTTGTACACGAGTAAAAAACATTAGATATACACAAGATTAATATCCATACACAGATACTGAATTGTTGCTATAAACTTTACAAAGGCTCCCACAAACCTCAGAAATGTGCACGTCGCAATCCAAACTCACGACAATCGCATATATGAATTGACAATAAAGGCACAAATTATGCATATAAAAATCTCTCTCTCTCTCTCTCTTTTACGTGCAATTCTATCTCCAACAGAATGCATCCAACCCGAGATTATTAAGTTAGTTGGACAGACGTTTCCTGCGAAGCAACAAACTGAGAACAGTGAATGAAGATGCTTGTTAAGAAGTATATGAAGCGCTATTTCCACGCGTGCTGGGTTAACTTGGGCACCAATAACATGTTACATTCTTTTTTTTTTAAATCTTGCATAGTTTCATTTTTGTTTTAATCTTGCATAGAAAATAAATTTAATCTTGCATAGAAAATAAATTAAATACAAACCAAGAAACAAAACCCAAGGAGCATTGATGAGTCTCAAGACAACCAATAATATTTGTATCCTATCCTTTTTACTCTTTCTTCTTTTAAGGAAATATTAGAGGGCTTACCCCAGCCACCCAGTGAGGGCGGGGCTGGCCTACTCATGGCTGGGCCGAGCCATGTCGTGTTAGGCCACCTTGGCCTCGACAATCCAGCCCATTTTACACCTAGTGCGCAAATAAGTAAATTTTAAATGAAATTCATAAAAACTGTGGATCGAACCTGGAGCCTCTAGACCTTAAAGCCTGCTGATGTTCCCAGCTTCTCTGCCATTAGCTTGAATCTCGGGGTGATTCAGTTCCAAAGATTTACCCAGAGTCCTTGATTCCGATGTGATTTGGTAAGCAGATGGCAGTTTCTGATAAATCTCTTCCATGCTCCCAGAATGCTCATCTTCCCGATCCATATCAATGATTGTCTGTAAAGATACTAGCACTTTACAGATAACAGATGGCATGGAAAAATAGATCAAACTTGTGTTTCTTTTTCGTTTGCATGCAAAAATCCACTATCCTTAACTGTGGAGTAGGGTTAAAACACTGTTAGGGGTTACTCAAGTTTGCTTTTTATTTCAATTAGATTAGTTAAAATCCTTTAGTTTTTATAACAGAATGTCTCCCATAGAAGATGAATATGAAGTCTTTCCCGTTGGACAATCCATTAGAAAAACTAATGGATTTTAACTAAGTGACCAAATTGAAAAAGAAGGCAAACTTGAGTACCTAATTTGGGACAGACTAGCATGAAATTTCTCCATAAGTTGAGCGACTACCAATATTATTTACCCTAGAGTGTAGTGTTTTTAAGAAAAGATAAATCTCAGCTTTTCATAAATTACCATTGCAGGTGTCTTCTTAAATACTGGATGAAACCGTTGTCTGCAATACTCATTGAACAGGAGCGTGCATATAATCAATGGAATGGTGAAACCAGATGCAATCGGTGACCGTTTGATTCCAAAAACTCCCAAAGCTATTATTTGTGTCAGCACCAATGAAAATATTGTTGTATTGTGTATGATAGGCCAATATAGTCCCCCGCTTTGATATTTTGTGACATATACATCAAGTATCTGAAACATACATTTTCATATTGGAATGACAAAACTAAAACAATTTCAAGAATGCAAAAATAGAAGAAAAAAGATAAATAGGAAAAAATTTCAACACACCATAAAAGAGAAGAAAACGCTAAATCCCCCAGCCCACAAATAAGACCGGATGAAAAAGTCAATTGAAACTTTATGAAGAGAAACTCATTGTGTTATCTCCTTCCCCTATATTGCTACCTTTGTATCCAAAGAACCAAGGACACTATCCTCAAGTTACCAAGAACTGGCTACAAAGCTTGGAATGGGGAGTTCATACAAATGTAAGGAATGCAAACATATAATCTTTATGATTATTTTAGCAAATTACAAGTTTCGTTATATTTATAATAAATAGGACTACTATTGTTGAATATTTTAGACATTGATTTACGGTATTCAACACTATTGAGATCTCTCTCTCTCTCTCTCTCTCTCTCTAAATTCTTCTCCCGTTAATCTTTTCCTGTTTACCATTCTCCATCAGAAACACTGATTAGAAGTCAAAAAAAGATTCCTGAAATTTTTCACATGATTATCAAACAAAGTCTATCAGGAGACACAGTAATTGAGCATCTAGAGATTAAAAACATCAGTCATAATAATTACACCAAAAGATGAATATTCAACATAACTAGACAACAGTCTGTTCTATCTTATAATTCCCTTTTTTCCCGCCTTGCAGAATTATCAGTGTGTCTATTGTGTATGTGTGAACAATGCAGAAGAATTGCACAAAGAAGGTGAAGTACATGGTGCAAGCACCCAGACATAGATTTTCTAACAGTTAGCATTACAGTGTGAAGTAAATAAATTTTCTAAAAGATACCTCAATGTACCAACACCTCTATGAAGTAATAACTCAGTGATCATGCGCAAATACAGCATAAATGATCAGAACAGGAGACAAGGAACATGAGCCTTTCAAATAGGTGAATATAAAAGACAAGTTCTACATTAGAAAAGACGAAACCGCATAGTGAAAATACAAAAAACAAAATTCATACTTCTTCACGCTAGCAGAACTTTTGAAATGAATTTAAGTAGAACATATTTGTATACAAGTTTAACATGCATCAAAAAAGTTCACATACATGCCCATAAATGCATATTACAAAAATTAGTGCGATCATTCCCAACTGTGTGAACTAGAAAAGATTCAGACAAAGTGGAACACGTCCATAAAAAATGCTCACCTGATTACGGAACACAAGATAGGCAAGGAAAAAGTAAACCAGCACGAAGGGCAATATCAAAGGAGCTAACACTGAACAAGTGAAGCCCAGAAGTCCAAAGAGGAGGACTCTTGGAACTTCTGTGTGGTATGGAAAGGTATAAGAGCCATAACTTGAATCATCCTTGTTTCTAAGAATAAATCTATAAAATGAGTTGCAGAGAAGAGGAAATGGCTGAATCAGTTCACAGGACAAGCTCGCCCAGCCTGAGGTGAGGACATAAGTCACAAAGAAGGTAGCCTGCAAAAAATAAAATCATAGATTCATAAGTGAGATGAGATCTCAAAATATATGGGTTCGGTTGAAAAAATGAACAATGCAGCATAAGCAGTTCCAATCTTACATGGATAAATTTGCAGGAAATATTTACAATAAATGGTTACAAAATATAGTTCCAGTTCCATAAAAGCTTACTTCAACATTCAGAGATGGCATAGCCAAATGTTGACGACCATTTTAAAAAAACAAAAATGGCAATTCAAGGTCAACATTGTTACACATTTAGAATAAAACCAACCATTATGGTACTTTAAGAGGAGAATTGAAAATTTAAGACAGAGCAGATCACCGTTGATGGTACTGCTTTGGCAAGCTGGTTAGGTATGGTTTTTGGATCTCCCAATTTCATAATTGAAACTTGATAATGGTCGATAGCAGCCTCCGTTAAAATATTAGCAAAGAATACATTCCATATTACAAAGTAAAGGACTTTAATGCATGTACTTCTTTTCCTGCCACTACGAGATATTGAGCCCTCCAATGTTGAAAAGACCATCATAACTGGTGGGACGATAGACAAAAAGATCATGAGTACTACGCTTGGTAGGTACCCACTTATCAGCTGTTTCATATATCTCCTGCAAGAAAGCAGAAGGAAAAATTTTAATTCCTTGTTATTATAGTTAGAATCTGCAGTCCACAAAATTGACACCTACTTCATCTAATCTTTTGGATCTTTAAGTATGTAAAGATGTGGTACATGTTAAGAGGGAAAAAAGACAGATAAAGAGAAATAATCCTGCTGATAGGGATCCTAAAACTGGTATATTTTCCTTTCAAATAAAGCACAAAATTGAAAATGGATTTAGTAAAAGTGCTTTCCTATGTTAGAATTGGCACATATATGTTCTCTAGTACATAAACACATTTGAGGTTAGGGAACGTTACTAGTTGATGACCACCCATTTTAATCTTTCTTTAATCCATTTTTTCCTGCTACTTCACTGAGTAAGGAACCAATACCAAATATGCATGTCATTTACTAATTGTAACAGAAAAAGAAGAATTGAACTGACTTTTAACATAAAACATGTTACCTCTCTGTAATGCCCTTTATAAAGGGAAATAATTTCTCCAGCTTATCAAGATGAACAAGACTTTGCGTGAACACCACAGGGATAAGGAAGAAAGTAACAAACAGAATAAAGGCCACTAGGATGGCAATCTTACGAATCCAAAAGATTCGATATGGTACGTATAGGTTTGACCAATAGATATCTCTTGGTTCTGGAGCCAAGTCTGTCACCCATGACATTGGATTAGGTTGTTGAAGTGCCTCTGAAGCAACCAAAGCAGCATAACGTGTCCTGAAAAATACCAAAGCAGCTCCACACTCCTGCAGGAAAGATCAGTCAGCTTTAAACTTCTGAGATATTCAATCCAACAATACCATCAATATCAGCACTAAAAACCTAGCTGGCAACAAACGTCAACACACTCAGTAGATACATGAAGGGCCTGATTGGCATGGTTTTTGCTTTTGCTTTTGGTAGAAGAGCTTTTTCAGGAAGCTTTTCCTTTAAAAGCTCTTTTAACTAGAAAAAGCACTTAAAAAATGAGCTAAACGGGTTCAAAAGCTACCTTTGGGACTCAAAAGATCCTTTTGACTTTTCAAGATCCATGTCAAACAAGCCCGAAGAAGAGTTATGGATTTCAACACTATAGGATGATCTTCACTAACAAATGAAGAAACACATTGCAATTTCACAAGATCAAATCAAAATTAATTGCAAGAATCCAATTCGACATCAACATGAATCCCTTACATACCCACTAAATTTTGGCATCTCTTAATTAAAGATATGTGCAAATGTGTGTCAAAAGTTGCCTTACATAAATTTGACCACTTTCAGATTTCAAAACCTTTATAACCATTTGAAGAAATTACTCTTTCAAAATTTTATTCCTAAGATGGATTTTCCTCAAGTGTCACACCACTAGTCACTCCAAGTTAACATTTATTCAAATACAAAGAATTTACCGAGCCAACAACTGCTTCTGATGGATACAGAAGTTAGAGAATAGGACATTTTCATAGAACCAACAGGTGCAATCAAGTAGAATATTATTTTCCAAGGCATACAAATCACAGAGGGCAGATTGAATTTTAGACAGTGTGAATGAAATTATTTCAATATGTTATTTAAGGATAGATGCTGCTAGACTACTGCAGAATACAGAGATGGAACATATATCACTTCCTTTATCATGGATATAAATTTAAAACAAGAAAACTTTTTCAGACTCCAAATCAGGAAGGGCTGGTAAAGATCTCAATATATTGTCCATTAGGTGTCAAAAGAACCTAAAAATGAACTGAAGAAAAATCTGGATGATATTTAGCAGAAGAACAGTGCAATTGATATCTTAAGAAATTAATCTAGGTTCTAAATATTTTTAGAAATTCAGACCTTTTGCCTTAAATCTGGACCATCAAGGCAGCTCATAGTCCTACGATTTTGAGGCTCAGGAGAAAGGATCTTAAAAGAAGTTGAAGTTCCTCCACAAAATCCACATCGCAATAGTCGCGATCCATAATGTTGGTCCACGGTGTTGGACTTGAGCATATTGTAAAACTTCTCAGCATCAGTCTGCACCCAACAAAATAACCAAAAAACCCGTCACTGAAAAGAATACATGGGGCAGGTGACAGTTTAAAGTAAAAGAAAGCTCATAGCAGTAACACTGATTTTTAATAAACTGAATCCATGTTGGAGTCTAATTTACTGGTTTAAAATGCATAAACATAAGTTATCAACTTGTAGCTACTCGTGTCCTTCAAAATCATCTAGTAGTTTTAATCAAACCCTCGTGGAATCGAATTTTAATGAAGTCCTTCATCGACAAGTGTGACAAGCTCTTCAAGGCCTATAACAATTGTTTCAGCTTGAAGACCAATTCCACAAAAAGATCCAGAACCAGAACAACGGTTTCCCACATACACCAAGCCAATAATGACTAACAATAGTAAATCTACAGGTTTTCCTTTAGGTGTTTATAACAGACAGTTGTATGTACTTCCCTTATGAACAGCAGACACACTCCCCTGATGTATTGACACAGGATACAGCTGACACCTTGCAATGGAGCAAGCTATGATTTCGAAGTAGTTTCAGATGAAAAGTGTTGGTTTTGATACCCAATGAATACCGGGCTATGATATAAACATCGAATATAATTTCATAGGCCTCGGCCCATGATGAATAGATTACCAACAACCAAGTTCAAAGGCTCGACCCCCAACATGGACCGTTGGAAGTAGCTTAAGAGATTACTGCTACTCACGGAAAATATATATCATCTCTTGGATGAGTTTGAATCTTAGCCATTTAACCTTATTATTGGTCTAACTAAAGCATAACCTAACCCTATATATATGTTGTTTCTAACCTAGCCGTTAGTGTGTGATTTGTGTTTGAAATTAGAAGAAAATGTGTGTCTTGAGAAAGCAAAAATTGGCTGCCATTGTTGTGAAAAAACCGGTGGCTTCCCTTTGTATTTTTTGGCGTCTTTTTGCCCCTCTTTCATTGTTTTCTTCTTCTTACTTTTGTGATTACAAACCATCAACATTATCTTGTTCTTTGTGGGTGAGACTGAGGAGCAACCGAGGTAAATATATTGGTTGAGGGTTGGAGCCGTTTAGATTTGTTGTTTGGTAGAGAAATGTAACGTGAAACTGAGCTGAGAAAACACTGATTTGACGATCCTTGGAGAAAGAGCTTCAAGGTGGTGGATTAGACTTGAAAAAATAATAAAAAACCAACTAGAAACCAATTGAAATGAAAAGGTAAACAGATTACAAATCTGCCCAAAACCGATGTTTTCGTGATTTTTGGCAAATCTAGAAGGAGTTTGGTAAAACAAAGACCACGGCATGACGTGCGGATGAAGGCTCACTAGGGTGATTGGCGTGTGAGACTGACAAAGGCTGTTGGTTGAGTGTGAGGGCGAGTGCGGCGTCTTCTCGCGGAGGTCTTTTCAATCAGTTTGTTGCCGACATATTTCTGACATTGTACTGTCGTTAGTTTTTTGTTTTAGGTTATATGGCGAAGGCTAGACGATTTAGTTCTTCGCGCATTCAGGATTCGATCAGGGTTGATTGATTTCTACGATGGCTGGAGACTTTAGGGCGAATAATGGTAGCCATAAAGTGGTAAATTCGCATATCTCGTTATTTACGGACTCAAATTGGTCCGCTCTGGTATATTAACTTATCCCAATTTAAATTTCAACATTAGCGAGTCATCGAGTGGGATGACATTAGGATTTTTGTTATCGTATGGGATAACCATTGCTTGTGTTAGAAATTTTAGGAATTATTTGCTCCATTTGAATTGTTGAGTTTGATTGCAAGTTAGTAATTGATTTTATGCCTTAATTGTCGTTTAGTCACTGTGTGAGACTGCATTGAGTGAGAATTTGAATTATGTTGACATAACTTCGTGTTGCATAGATTATTTTATTAGAACATATAGACTTCACCCGTTTGAACATTCCCTTGATACTGATATCTTGAGTCTCATGAAACCATGAGAATCTAGAACGGTGTATACTGTGGCCTTATGATTTCTTTGTGTGACATATTCATCCATTTTGGTTGTTCTGTTTTTTAAAATGCCTTCACATTTCGAAGTTAAAATTTTCAGTGGGAACATGGATTTTTCAATAGGCAACAAAAAATAAAGAGGATTTTGGTTCAACAAAAAGTTTTAAAAGTTATAGATGACAAATTTCCTACAAATTTGACAAAAGCACTGAAAGAAGAATATGATAAACTTGCTTACACTTCAATTATTTTACACAAATCTGACACTGTTTTGAGAAAAGTTGGTAACTTGATACCACAAAAAAACTTTGAAAAAGTTGGAAGATCTATATTTGCTTAAGTCTATTCCTAATAAGTTGTACTTGTTTAAAAAAATTCAGTTTTAAAATGATTCCTTCGAAAGATCTTGATAACAATCTGAATATTTTTAATAAACTTGTTCAAGATATCGTTAATTGTGATCAGAATGTGTCTAAAACTTATAAAGTCATTATTTTGCGAAATTTTATGTCTGACTCATATAGAGAGGTTAATAATGCGATTAAGTATGATAAGGATATCTTAATACCTGAGATTATCATAAATTCCCTTAAGAGTAAGAAAATGAAGATTAAAGCAGAAAAATATGATAAGAGGAGTGGTGAGGTACATATGATGAGGAGTAGAATAAAATTTGGGTAGGGCTCAAGATAGTAGTGATTCACGTAGTGACTTAAGTGATAAGGGTGGTAAGAAGAAAGGCAAAGGTTGCAACAAGGCCAGTGGTAAGCGGTGTTATAGCTGGGATAAGTTTGGATATCTTGTGAGGGATTGTCTCAAAAAGAATGATAAGTAGAAGGGTAAGATGATAAGTGAGCCGAATGTGGCTATAGGGTCGAGTGATGATCCTAGTGAAGTTTATTGAGAGTAAACATAGTTACTGCATGTGCATCTATATGTAATCCTTTCTACATGTGTGTAATTGCTTAATTCTGTTACATGATTATATGTTACATTTCAATGTGCTTGATATGTACATTTGCAAGAATATGAGAGCAATTTGATTACTTTGTATAATTGTTTGCGTGCATAGTAGGTTATGCATTAGCAGTATGTTTGTTGCATGTCTATTGGTGATGTGGACTATAGATACCAATGGGTACATTGGTGCTATGTATCGGGATGTGGAGCGTGACATTTGGATCATGAGTGGAGAGGTGATTAAATGTTGAAATCTTTTATCTGTGAAGACTGATCACGTGGAGTATGAGAGAAGCACTTCTATCACTGTTGTTAGGTAGAAACCCAGTATTCACTTAGGTTCTAGTGAGCATGGTGGGCAATAAGAGATGTGTATTCTCGAGGTGCGAGTAATACAAATAGGATAGGATAAGTATGGTGAGATATTTTCGTGGGGGTCATTCATACTTTTGTTGCATATGTGTTGGCCGTTTATTGATTAATTTGGTGTTAATCTGTTGTTCTATGTGAACGTGTTTTTTTTTTTTTTTGAAAAGATTCGTGTGTTATTCTATGATATATCTTCATCGCATGTATGATATGCTCTTGATTGATTACTATGATTATTTGCTCCTACTTGGGTGTTTTTTGATCTTAACCCTTGTGAGTACATGGAGCAGGTATGGTATATATTTAAAGTTCGAAACACGAGGTAAGGTCTGTGATCCTAATTTTATTGGTTGCCTTGATTATGCGACCATTAACTTTGTGTTTTGATTGTTTGCAGGTTGATTGGGTATCAATGTGAAAATTTGTTGGGTTTTGATACCCAATGAATCTCGAACTATGATTTAAACGTCGAAATATAATCTTACAAGCCTTGGCCAATGGTGAATTGATTACCAACAACCAAGTCGAAAGGCTCCACTTGAACAACGTGAACTATTGGAAGTAGCTTAAAAAATTAATGCTAAACACGACCCATATATATTACTTCTTAGATGGTTTTGAATTTTGGCCGATTTAACCTTATTATTGGTCCAACTAAAGTCTAACCTAACCCTATATATATGTTGATTCTACCCTAGCCGTTAGTGTGTTATTTGTGTATGAAATTAAGAAAACGCGTGTGCATTGAGAGAGCAAATATCGGCTGCCATTGTTGTGAAAAAATCGATGACTTCCCTTGGTTTTTTTCCCTCTTTTTGTCCTTCTTTCATTGTTTTCTTTTGGCCTTTGTAGCTGCAAATCATTACCGTTATCTTGTCCTTTGTGGTGAGATTGAGGAACAACCAAGGTGAATATATTGGTTGTAGGTTGAAGCTGTTTAGATTGGTTATTTGGTAGAGAAAGGTAACATGAAACAGAGTCCGAAAAACACCGATTTGAAGATCCTTGGAGCAAACTTTCGCGACAAAAAGTCTTCCTTCACATTGTTTACCTAAGAAAAAGATTTCAGCATTGATAGCTCAAAAGTCAAATCCAAATATGCTGTGAATAATTTGCTAATTCAAGGTATCTAGCAAGATAATCTACTACCTGGATGGCTTATTATACCCTGAAAGAGAAGAAGGGAACTAGAAGTACCATTCAAGTCCTTCACAGAAGTGCATGTATTAACTATGAATATCCTAAGACCAGAACATCTTGTGGAGAAGATGGTTGTCGTTTCAACCCCGCGTGCCAAAATAGATGATCAATGAGAATCAATTCTCTTTTTTACACTTTTTTATGTTATGAAACATGACTTGTGGGCTACTGATTTAACATCACTAAACCCAATCCATGACATAGACAAAATATTTCGTTATATTCTTAAAGGAGATGTACAAATAACACAGCATAAAGAGTTCTATTACACTTCACATACCATATATTCAGAAATTACATTTTACATAAGATGATCAACAGATGTTAGTAGTCAAATTGGACAAGATTTACGAAATGAATCCCCCCACCACAATAACAAGCACGACAATTTTACAAAACACACCTTGCATGAAGATCATTTTAACACTTAATTTACCATATATCCAAAGTCACAATATGCAATTGCTATTTCCTAATAGGCAAGAAATAATATATATTCTATTAAGTCTTCATCAATGAAAAAAAATAAAAATAAAAATGAAAATGAAAGTGTGGTAATAGGTATCGTTATCGTGTTATTTTGAGTTGCATAGTGTCATTATTTTTGAAATTAATGATCATTGGTAGCTAATGAATGTAACTAATTACTATTATTGTTGGTCATTTAATTGTAGTTTGTTTGTTGAATTTACAATGAAGGTTGGTTGTGTCATTTTTAGGTGAGATATTCTATATATATAAAGTGCCTATGAAACGAAAATTCTTGTTTCAACGAAAAATTTAACGGAATTGGTTGTTTTAACGGAAAATCTTTTTTCACCGTTAGTTTTATTGTTTTCATTAAATAGCAATTAAGCCATCGTTTGTAACCATTGATGTTGTGTCTGTTGGAATTCTATTATCTAATAATAAATGAAT
>CAIGRS010115573.1:0-11378 GCA_903798395.1 Fraxinus floribunda
ACATAATAAAAATAAAATAAAAAATTAAAAGAGAACAAAATGAGGAAAATAGAGTTAGCAAAAGTAATTTTAAAAATTCAATCCAAAAATCATATAACCAAATCGAACATATAAAAATGAAATTAAGATGGCTAAGGTAACATTGTAAGTGTGTTAGCAAATAGTGACCTTTTCATTTTTGTGTGAGCATGTGCTAACCAAATGTTAATATTGAGAATTAATCATTTAACTAGTTCTCAAGTTTTAATGCCATTTATTGTCACGTGGAATTTTTTTGTCCATATGAACGAACGGAATTGAGATAAATTATGGATGGATAACATTGGTTAAGAGTGAGTGATTTTTTTCTTGAGTGAGCAAGTAGTTTAACTAAAGATAAATGTAAGTGATTACCAGGGGCGAATCTAGGGTTAAAGTTCAGCTAGAGCGGACTTTTCATGTTGACCGTTGACTTTCGACAATCAACAATCGTAATACCGATGACATTTATTAACCATAAACCTTAAACTCTAAACCATAAATTCCTAAATCACATAGTCTCAATTGAGTTTTTTAATCCTAAAAACTAAATTCCTATACATGCATAATAAATTCTCAAATTACACACTCACAAATCATATATTCACAAATTACAATTCTCATTTGAATGTCAAATTGTCGATTAACTCATTATTTGTAGAACATAAATCATTATTCATGGTACATCCAAGCCACGCATATTGGCATTATCCCAAGAAAAAAAATTAACTTATGAAGCTATGTTTTCATAAAATCAAGTAACTTGACTCATCAAACCATCAACTACAAAACTTTAAAAGGAACTCATCATTTTAAGTACATAATACACTGTTGTTTGCTACAGTAGTAAAAAGGTGTAAAAAAAAATCTACAAAATTCATGAGTATAAAAACTAAAATCCACCTAAAATAATTAAGATCCAGTGCAACAGGCTCTAAAATTGATACAGTCAAGAAATAATTACTGGACTTTCTAGGTGTTAATGGCCCATAAATCACTAGTGGATAATGGGAAAAACACTTTTGCACAAAAAATGAAAATTGCAAGAGTAGATAAAAGACAAACATTTCAAGGCAAAAATTCATTGCTTTTTCATATTACTGATTAAAATCAATTCAAAAAATCTGCAACTAAAGCAATCACACAAAACCAAAAAGCTATGGACAAGAAAAATATCTCCNAAAAACACTTTTGCACAAAAAATGAAAATTGCAAGAGTAGATAAAAGACAAACATTTCAAGGCAAAAATTCATTGCTTTTTCATATTACTGATTAAAATCAATTCAAAAAATCCGCAACTAAAGCAATCACACAAAACCAAAAAGCTATGGACAAGAAAAATATCTCCAAACAAACCATAAAAATTACCAGAAGCAGCAGTGCCAGCTACCACAGGTTTTTGACTGGTAATCTCTGGAAAAATTCACAATGAAAAAGTAGATGAATTTGAAAGAATTAACACAAATCTGGTGGAGTAAACAACAAAATTTGGCATTGGAATGAGAGGTTTTTGTACGTATGAAGTGGATTCGCCCCCGTTACTCATCGTCGTCTCCCTCCTCGTCCTCTGCCGACTTTTGGTTTTGTAGTAATGGAATTGCAATTGTAATTTGCAAGCAAAACCCATGGATTGGGCTGGCTTGTTGGGCCTTATTTTTTTTTAAAGAAGGCCCAAATATTAAGAAAGGAAAAAAATAAAAGAATTCAGCTTCTTCTTCATTCTTTCTTCCCAGGTGGACGGCTTCATTATTTCTTCCCCGGCGAACGGCGAGTGGCAACTTAACTAAAGAAGCTTCCGACGGATCCAACACGGGCGGCCACGGGGGTTGGCCGGTGTTGGATCCGCCCCTGGTGATTAGCCATTTAATTACTCTTATAAATCGTTTATGAATATTATATTTGTTAACTTTTTCTCAAATAAATATATACTTTGCTTATCGATATGTGTGTTTACTGTTTATGCATGTTATCAAATTAAACAACTTAAAATAATTTACATGTATTTGTTCTTTATCATTGACGTATTTCAGACAATTATCGTGTGTGTTTTGAGAGAGAGAGAGAGGCTGTAAATTTTGCCTAAATCAATAGACGACTCGTAAATTCATCTACATATACGTACATTAAATTATGCTGTGTGAATTAGGCATGTAACAATTCAATAATAATAATACAATTATAATTCTTCAAATAGAGCAAGTTCCACCTATAAAGTTTAATAAAAGAATAGGAAAAGACATCATATGAACTCTCAAAATATCAACTTCACAGTTAATTCCCTAAAAAGTCACTGAACTTTGCCAAACGTTCTCAAGAGGTCACTGAACTTCAAAATTTTCCTAAATAGTCACTGAACTTTGCAAAAAGTTCATAGGGGTCACTGAACTTCAAAACTTCCCTAAATAGTCATCGAGCTTTGCCAAAACTTCCCTAGATAGTCACTCAACTTTGCAAACTCAACTTTGCAAAAAGTTCCTAGGGAGTCACTGAACCATTGATGTACGAGGTCCCAATTTGCAAAGTTCGGTGACCTCTTGGGAAGTTTTGGCAAAGTTTAGTAACTATTTAGGAAAGTTTTGAAGTTCAGTGACTCCCTAGGAACTTTTTGCAAAGTTAAATGACTATTTAGGCAAGTTTGAAGTTTGGTGACCTCTTGGGAATTTTTGGCAAAGTTCAGTGACTATTTAGGGAATTAACCCGCAACTTGACTAATAAAACTAGGATAAAGCTACTTTGTCACAAGGAATTGACAAAAAAATTGACATAATTGCACGTGACAGCAGATGATTCGATGGAAAAGCTGATTGTGTTCTAAATTGTCCAATGATGGAATATCACGTGGCATTGTTTGTAGCTTTATATCAATCTTGAAGATCATACAGCATGATTGATTAAACTATTAGAGCCATGTCAAAGTCCTGGAATTCTTTGGACAATTAACAGACGAATGAGAAATTAGAACAGGAAGTCCCCATTGGCAAGAGAAGATAATTGCAGGGCATACTTCATCCAGCTTCATTCGTTTAACAATATCAAAGTAAACCCTACCAATCCTTTTTGGTATTAGAATCACTGAAAAAGCCTTCCAATTCAACTTCTTACACTTTGATAACCTGAAACCTTTAGCTCTTCCATTTATTTTCTTCATCCAGTGCTTTTTAGGCCTTGCTGACTTCTCAACAGCACTAGTAAACCTCTGGTATCTTGCTGTCTGACGACCCGCAAACTGTTCTTGGAAGTCCATCTGCAGCAAGGTTAATGGAGTATATGTGCAATGAGTCTGGAGAGAATACATATACTACACTGAGTTTATTATATATATATATAGAGAGAGAGAGAGAGAGCAAAGTTAGCACATGGAGAATAACTTTTGCTGTATCATTTGAAACGTATATTATCGAAGAGATGAAACTTGCTTTTGTTTGGATTCCTCCAACACATGGCTAACATCATAAATTTTAACCTAATACATTGTATACTTGAGAATGATAGAGAGAGAGTATATACACGTACTTGCTTTTTAACTTAAATAAAAAAAAATACAGATGCACTTTTCTATAAATATCCTTATTAACCCTTTTAACTCAAGGCTAATACCATGTTTGATCATCATTTTTAAAAATTTCTTCTTCCTCAAATTCATTTTTAATTATATATTTCATGGAATTCATAACATTTCAACCACACATTTCGTCAATTTTTATCCACATAAACTAAAAGTCTAATTTTTAGCTAAACCAAACAGAGAATAAGTTGCCTGACACCTATTCAATGGTCTCTTTCACTTAAACCCTTTGGCTTGAATTTTTTAAAACTCATTTTTTTATAATTTTTTTTTCAACAATAATTTTTTCAATAAAATAATTTTGCCTGTAAACCTATATATATATATATATATTCCTATTTTTACAATCTATTCAATCTTTCACTTAGCTGAATATGACATTGTCTATGATTAAACATCTAAGATGAAGGAATATTGAAGACATGTGCAATCATTGATGTTCAAATAAAAAATTCAAAGGCAATGATTTAGTGAAGAGAAACAAATCGTTTATGATGGATAGCAAGACAAAGATCTACTTGTTTCATTGTATTTGACAGAGATTAGATCAGTCCAAATTGTCAATTATTAGAGAATCTAAGGAATATTTAGTCCACATTGTCCTCTTTTGAAGAAAACAACCTTTTGTTCTAATTTAATTCAGGAAATCTTTACTATGCATCGTTAAGATCTACCAAATGTTTGTTTGTAAAATTATTTTAATGGACTCCATTTTAATATACTTAATTTTAACTTTGTGATCTAACTTTCTAAGCCCACTTGTATATTAAGAACCCGATTATTTATTTATTTATTTATCAATGAGTAATTGCAACTGTGGAAAAAGGGTCGACGATAGTACAATCAGTAGTTATACTTGTCACAGAACTGCATGTTAAAGGCTATTTTAGATTGAATCATCTCCTAAATGTAAAATGAAGAGGAAATAAACTTTTATTTAATTACATCATTAGTCAACATCCTTCCCTAAGAAAAATGTATAAAAAAAAACTAAGCAGAAACAGTAAAACAGTGTAAAATTACTTCCTTTATAAGGAAGTAGGTTGCCTATTACTTGCCTAAAAATGCAGCCATCATTTTTCGGTGTAAAATGGATTTTGAAATAGTAAATTGGTGGAGAATTTGTGATTAAAAAATAAGGAGAATTTTTGGTTTTAAGTGAAATATTATTTTATTGAAGAATGTGGAGTTGAAAAGAAGATAAAAAAATGTATTTTACAAAAAAATGGAGATCAAACAATGGCTTGATTTTCTTATCAATCACGGCTGCTTTAATCTAGAGCAAACACGTTTATAGGCACATTATTTAATACTATAGAAAGAAGAAACAAGTCATCAATCCACATTAAGGGTGTGCTTGATGAATATTATTGATGAAAGAACGTATTTTAAATAGTGATATGATGAGAAATATATGGTTAAAAAATAAAGAAATATTATTAATGTGATAGAAAATATTATTTTATTGAAAAATGTGTGATTGAAAATAAGTTTTGAAATTATGTATTTTAAAATAATGTGTATCAAACAAGAGCTAATAAAATGACTGGTCCAACGAAAACATAAATAAATTTTGAATATAATATATTATCGTTGCCTTTTTAAAATAAAATAATGCATGCAGGCAAGAAGGAGCTGCTCACATGAACAAAAAACAATTAATTGAAAGGAATATATTGAACTGTTTTGCAGTTATTGAAGATGATCGACAAGTTTATTGAACACTTGACCACTTAACAAATATTTTAATAGTAATCTAGAGTGATTTCTAGTCGATTATTAATGAATTTAGTAAGTTTTGTGTTTTATAACGAAATTGGAAAAGAAAATGTGATGGTGTCAATGTTTTTTAAGTAAGAAAATGGAAGTGGATGTGAAGAGTCAAAACCTAAAGCCTCGAGGAGTAAAAAGTGTTGATACGTGGACCTAGATGCCTTGGAGGGCAGAGAGTAGACTAACCTCTGTTTGATGAGGATTAAAATTAAATTTGTAGTGGATTTTAATAAAAATGGTTGAAATGTGTGGTTGAAAAAGTTATTGATCCCATGAGATGTCTGATTAAAATTAAGTATTGACTTTGACTTAAATTAAAATCTAAATTTTAATTTCTACCAAAGAAGGGCTTAGTGTTTTTGCTTAAGCAAGAATTTCTTTGCTAAAGCGAGAAAATTCAGAGTTGGAAGGATTTTTTGGATGGATAGATACTTTATTAAGAGGAGATTTTGTCGCTTGAGGATGAAAATTTTGATGGAGCTACATGTATTTTTCACTTAAGAAAGGGACAGAAGCCAGAACTCGATTTTCTAGCTGATGTGCAAATTTTAAGACAAAAATGGTACTTTTGGCAAGAAATTAATATATAACATCTACATTATATGTAAGGAGAAATTATTTGTTAAGTAACAATGACATGATACATCAATTCATTGGTTAACAAAAAAATTTAATACTATACACAAACAAGGTACTGCGTATCTAATTTTTTTCTAAAAAGGCAGAAAAATCGAAAGAAAATTAACACAAAAGATATTTACAAATTATGAAGTTATTTTTTTAAAAATCTTCAGCTATTGATTTGTCCATTTTATCTTGAATTCGAAGATCTGCATCTTCCTAGTTCTTTAAACACAAACTTTCTAGTATGTTTTCTTTAAATCTTGATTTGTAATAAGACAGAACATTGCCACATGCATTAAAACCAAACTCTGGTGTTAAAGTAGATATTGGATATGTTAGTAGATCACGTGATGTAATAGAAACAATTGGATATTGACGCTCATTCGTTATCCACTACCTACGTTTGTCAAAAGAATTTCCTTCTTCTTCATCTAAGACAATAAATACGTCGTGAGTAAAATACCTAGTTAATTCTAACGGTACTTCATGTGTATTATATAGATACCATGAGTAAAATGGAAAAAAGAATTACTAGAATTAGGCTTTGGTGTCGGGTGGGTCGATCTGTATATTTTAATACCTTGAATCACCCATTTATAGTTCTAGTGTTTTGTAAATGGAACCATTAGGGTTCATGCATGTAACTACTAGAGCCGCACCCGAATCCAAACCATCGATTTCGATTTGAGTTCGTTCTACCTATAATTTTTTTTTTTTTTTTAAAAAAAGTTAGCTGGAAATATAAATTATCCTCCAATATCTAGAAAAATAGAAGAAATAAAATATGACACCATTAAATCAATTCAAATATGTCACCAGATAGTATACAGTATTTAGCATAATATATAGCATACAATATGTAGCATAAAATATCTAGTTGAGCAACAAACATAACACTAGAAACTCACAATAAGAAAGTACTAGATTCCATTAATGCTAAAAACAACAAATTCATTCATCTGAAAATAGCTTAATAATCAATATTATCGACTTTCTTTCCATCTCATCATTACCTTTGTATCTAATCAAGTTATTGGATTGGGATGAATAAATTGTAAAATTAATGATTCTAAAAAAGGTGGATCTAGAGTCGGGTACCACGGTTATTCTGGATTCTAATTTTTTTTATCTTTGGTTCTGACTTGAGAGGTTTGATTTTCGATTAAAATTCACACCCCTAAATGGAAATTTGAGTACCCTTACAAGAATTAAAGTAGCTCCATAAATAGTTGTCGTCATATGACCATGGAGTATTACTTTCTAAAGGGGGTCATCAAGCGTTCCTACCATTCTTTTCGTCATTCCTACATCTCACATAATTTTTTTTTTTCCAAATTTTCATGTGTAGAGATAAAGTTAAAGGGCTTTTGGTTTTCAATTTTCATTTCTGTAAAACATCCAAAACTTGTTTTGTTTGATATTTTGAAAAAACATTTTTGAAAATAAGATTAAATTTACAACATAAATCTCAATTAATCTTGAACTGTTTGCTGTAATCTTATTATTTACAATCACATTCTATAGTTTTTAGTTCTCATCATTAATTCTATAACATAACTTGAGTTTCATCTATGACCTAAAACCACTATGTCCATCGATTGAGGATCCAAAGTGACAATGCTTTATGGTTGAAGATTTTGAGTTATCGTTTTATTAATCATGTCGATTAACCGAAGACAGCCAGGGAGCATTGCTTACCATCACAACCAACAAATACTATAACTAGCCATTATTCCTGTCTGTCCCACTTCAGCATTCACGCTTTCCCATTCCCCAATTTCATCTAAAAGCATCCAAATTATTCTTCAACATCAGTGACAGACCTACTTTGAATCGATTTTGTCCGTAGTTTGTTACCATTATTGATGGTTTGCCCCAAAATTTTCCTCTTAGATTGCATCATACTGTTTCAGTAATTCATTTCTGATTTTTGGAGTTATAATATGTAATATAGTTTTTAGTTAACAGACACATTTCTCAATTTTGTGTTTTATTGTTAAAAGTCCTACTTTTTGGTTTCTTTTCTGCTTCTTTATATCTGTTCATCCAATAATTTATGAAAAAAAAAATATTTTCAGGCTTTTTTTCTCTGTTTCTGTAGTAATTTTTTCTTTGGGGTTAGGGTTTTGCTGCTTTCACTTTTGCTTTTCCAAGTTTCTGGCCAATTTGAGGGGAGTTGTTCGTTCTGTATTTAGCTGTAAAAGTTACTGCAATCGAGTGAAAAGGCCAAGTACTAGATTCTAGCACTTGAGGTTTGCATTGAATTTTTGTTGAATGCCCCATTGTTTATGGGTCTTGTAGCAAATGGGGCCGATATTCTACATACTGATTGCTTTGCCTTGTACAATTGGGGCAATTGCGTTGGCGCTTCTCCACATTTACAGGCACCTCATGAATTATACTGAACCCACATATCAGAGATACATTGTCCGAATTATCTTTATGGTTCCCGTAAGTGTTCAGCTGCCCCCAGGATTGATTCTCATTACATCACATCAATTTCAATCCTTTGTGCATTTAACTTTATGGTTAGCCTTTATACTAATTAAACTATTATTTGAATTCTTCAATATTCTTTATTACTTGAGGGAGAAAGAGGAAGGGGTGGGTTCAAAATTGATGCACACAGAATTGTACAATAATGTTCTATTGGATTCAAAATTGATGCATGCAGAATTGTACAATAATGTTCTATTAAAAAGGATCGATTGCATTTCTGTAACAAGAAAATTACTAGGAGTAATAGATGATTGCATTCATGTAACAATGATTGGTAGGCTAATTCTTACTTGGTTTACTCATATCTGCATGTGAGTCAAAGTATTTAGGGAAGTAAAATTTTAATTTCTTGCTGATTCCTCCTTTGACCTTTCCTAGTGTGAATGGAAGTTCCAAGGTGAACGACAAGAGTAAGCTGGCATTGCATGCACATCATAAGTGGATTTATGAGTGGAATAGCTGTTGATAGGTGTGATTCTCATTTGTAATGACATTTATAAATTNTGTTGATAGGTGTGATTCTCATTTGTAATGACATTTATAAATTTGGGCTATTTTTGTGATATCCATCTCTAGAGGCCTTTTTCTTTTATTTTTCTGACTATTAACCAGTTCTCTGAAATTGGAAGGTCTTGAAAAGATACCTATAGGACTGAAAGGATTCTGTCATCTTTTGAGTATTCACAGAATGTTTCAACATCAGCTATATACTCAAATCTCTCAATGACACACCATGTTATAATGTCAGGAAACACAGAGTTATCAAGATGAGATAACAATGTGAAAATCTTGGCTGAGAAAACTTGTACACTGGCAAAACTTTGCCAAAAAATGTCACAAATACCAGCATGATTTTTTGTTCAAAGCATGACAAGACCTTTTATGCAAAATATAACGGATTACCAGCTTTTTTGCAAAAGGGGAAGGCTTC
Organism: Fraxinus floribunda; assembly: GCA_903798395.1. Taxonomy (NCBI): domain Eukaryota; kingdom Viridiplantae; phylum Streptophyta; class Magnoliopsida; order Lamiales; family Oleaceae; genus Fraxinus; species Fraxinus floribunda. The sequence continues at coordinate 9,412 of CAIGRS010115573.1, forward strand.
AGATGTCTGATCATACAGAGTGGCAGTCAAATAAATATTTCAAAATTTTCCGACCTTAGATTAAGGTCTAGAGATATTTTAGGGACCTATGTGTCAGTATGTTTTTTATTTCACATGAGTTTCAAGTTTTTTATTTCACATGAGTTTCAACAGAAAAAAGGTTTCAGCGAAAACGAAAGAATCTTTTTTACCTTACTAGTTGAGATCCTCCATTCATGTAGATCTTGATTATGTAAACTTCTGTTTTGATAGATATTATGGATGTTTTCGATGCTGATGAAATATTTAAGAAAGGATTTTTAGAGTGAAATTCCAGTTGGTACATCCAGTTATGGAAAGGTTGGAAAAAAATGAGGTAGAACTTTGGGGGTGATGCGTAGTGTAGGTAGTCTCTCTTTTTGTGCAGGTTTGAGCTCAGGGGTTTTGGGTAAGTTAAGTGTTATAGATTTTGAGAGAGCCATACCTCAAAAACTATTGAAGTTGGAGAGTCCAATTCTATATAAACATCACATTGAAAGCTTATACTTTTGATGTGGGATCCAAATCCATAGTTGGCAACAGGAACCATGACAAACCACCACGCTCCTCGATCTTGTACCCACGCTGGACTAGCTTGCACTAGCTCATGACTAGTCCCGAGGCATAGGACGCAACCGGGAGATGTAATGCTTGCTCTGATATGTTTTAGATTTTGAGAGAGTTATACATTAAAAGCTAGCTGTTGAAGTTGAAGAACCCACGTATATAAATTTCACACTAAAAGCTCGTACTTTTGACGTGGAATCCAAGTCCCATACCTTGCAATGATTTGTCACTTCTCCATTTTATTAATGTTACGTTAGAGTCTGTATTTTACTGGTAATAACAGGATGTCCTTCACGCAATGAGCCTTTTCTTTTCTATTTTTCCTGCCCTCTCCCATACTGGTGTAATAAACTGCTTCTGCTTCCTCTCTATATTTTACTTCTCTCTCTTTAAATGAAGTACTAGGAATGTTTTTACCTCTTTTAAATGGATTTTTTCTACCCTCCCATGATTTATCCTTCACTTCCTTTACAAGCATATTACCAGATAAGTAACTGTCCATTCCCATGTTATTTGATTCTGGTTGTCTTGTTTGCTAAAATAGTTGAGTAGACCATTTTTATAATAAAATTATCTTAATATTTCAGAAAATTACACATGAAACTTAGTATGCATTTACTAATTTCAAAGTCAGTACAAGGAATTTGGTTAATACATTTCAATTTACAAGATGGTCATTTTGATCAAGAGTATATTGACGTCACATATTTGTTGAACAGAGAATGATGATAATACATGTTAAAAGTACTGCAAAACGTTCAAACCCCTTTCAATTTAATCTGTTTATAAATGTGTTGTGACCTTTATGATATTGGTTTCTCAACAGGTTTATGCATTAATGTCATTCTTGGCCCTCATCATAAATAAGGGTGCAATCTACTTCAATTCTATCAGAGAAGTGTAAGTATTGCTCAAAATACATAGTTTTCTTTGAACATGCTGGAAAAGTATTAGTGTTGTCCCTTTTCCTATGTGTGACTATATATCATCATTGATAATGTCATTTTTCCTATTTTTGTTTTCACTGTTCTTGCATGCCTCAGGACTCCTCTTGGATGACCTTATCCTCCTCTCTTGCTGCCCTTTTCTTTTTTAACTTGCGAAAATCAGTTGATATCTCTAATATGCATGAAAGTGATAGGACTCAAAACTGAAAAGAAGAAGAACAGAATTTATGATAGAGCTTTGATTGAATTTGCAGAGAATTACAGATAAGATAGTAATAGCTAGACTTCTCTTTCCTCACTCAATAATTGCCTACGTCTTCCCTCACTTGTTCCTTTATTTATAGCTAACTTTCTAACATAATTTCCTCCAGCACATGTTCCCCAACGGTAGTGGTGGCAACGAGTCGAGGTGAGCCGAGCCCGAGCTTTTTTAGG
>CAIGRS010115619.1:0-12708 GCA_903798395.1 Fraxinus floribunda
AAAAAAAAAAACCCGAGTCGGCTCGAACTCGGCCCGTTAAGGCTCGGGTCGAAAGCTCGGGCCGGACCTCTTTTTTTTTTTGCCGAGCTTGGCTCGGTTCGGCTCGAGCCAAAAAAAACTCCGGCTCGAATTTTTTTTTTTCCGGCTCGGCTTGACTCGTTAACATCCTGGCAAGTTTTTTTAAGTCAACGGAACAAAACCCGACAAACACGGTGTACATGAAAAGTGGAACTCGGAGATTCCCAGATGCCAATAGCTCCTTTCAGATTCAAGAGCGTGTGAGAGAGAGGAGAGCACCCGGGACCAACCATGGCGGCCGTAGGAGGGAAGAGGCTGCTGGTGTGGGATTTCTTGATGTCTTTCATGTGGGTTTGGTCCAGTGTGCTCATCAAGATTTTTGTGTTTAAAATATTGGGTTATGGCTCCCATGATTTGAAGGGTGAAATTTTAAGGTATGGAATTTCCATCGTCAACATGTTCTTCTTTGCATTCTTGGCCAAATCTACCAAGGGTGGGGCCTACAACCCCCTCACCGTCTTGTCCTCCGCCATTTCTGGGGATTTCAGTAATTTCCTCTTCACTGTCGGAGCCAGAATTCCTGTTCAGGTTCGCTAAACACAATTATTTTCAATCTTGTTCTTTGTGACCGTTTGTTTTAAGAAATGTTGACATTTTCTTGTGAGGGACATTGAATTAGAGAAGTTAGATTGATGGTTCTTTTCTTTATTTTCAGGACTTTATGCTTTTGGGTTAATTGTAAATTTGATTAGGGCCTGCAACTTAAATTAATCTGGGAATTTCAGTAAACATCTTCTATCTTTTGTTCGGAAAGTGAATTGATTGATTATCTGAAACCGTATACATGGTAGGCATGTTAAGGTATAAAAACCCACGTCCGAAAACATAGATGAATTTATAAGGGTTACGGCTACTCCTCGCCTATTAAGATGGAAACCTAGGTCTTCACATGGTATCATAGCTTATTAAACTTTACCGTGCAATTCAATCCGATAAAGACTCAACAAAATGAGCATGCGAATTTCAAGATTGGTTTGTTCAATAAACTTGCGCTGCGCTTGCAATATGATTGAGAGGTCTAACTTACAATACAGTACTTGTGGAAGAAGTGGACAGTGGAGATATCTTGTTAACTTGGCAATTCTTTGAGGCTTATTTTATATCTCCATGTAGGACTCTCTTATCCAAAATTCCCATTTCGACATCTTTCTCAAATCTCAACTAACTGAATTCTTTTCACCACTCAGTGTTCCAATATCTATACTGATCTAGAGAGTTTCCCTTTTTCCCTTTTTGTTACTTCTGTTAGTTTCTTTACATGCACGCTACGAATGGATCGATGCTCTCCAGCAAGACCCTCAGACATGTTGTGAAGAAGAATGACATGGTGTTCATTAAATAAGTGTTCCAAAACTCACAGTTTATGCATAATCACAGTTTATGCATAATCATCTGATAGTCGTCTGGAAGTTGAGTTGAAGATGGTTTAGTTGTTTACTGAGCTTTTTTGTTCTTCCATTTCTCTTTTACAGATTTTGGGGTCTATTTATGGGGTTAGGCTCATTCTTGAGGCATTTCCAGATATAGGACGTGGGCCACGTCTGAATGTTGGCATAGCTCGAGGTGGATTGACTGAAGGTTTTTTGACGTTTGGAATTGTAATTATATCCCAAGGGCTCTCGAGAAAAATTCCTGGAAGTTTCTTCATGAAGACTTGGATCTCAAGCATCTCGAAGCTCACTCTTCACACGCTCGGCTCTGATCTGACCGGAGGATGCATGAATCCAGCCTCTGTAAGTACTTATTCATTCTAAATGTAATCTCTGCTTACTGCTGAATTGTGTTGAATGCATGACACTTGAATGAGTATCGAGTAAAATCTATTTGCATCTCTCAGGTAATGGGGTGGGCTTTTGCACGCAGGGAACATTTAAGCAAGGAGCATTTAATTGTTTACTGGCTTGCTCCTATGGAGGCGACTTTGGCAGCAGTGTGGGCATTTAGAGTAATAGTTCGACCCGAGAAGGACATGAAACCAAAGGTGAAGTCCGGAAAATCAGAATGAAAAGACAATAGATCAATCGTGTGTATAATAGAATTGTTGGTATTTTGATGCAATTAACATGTAAAATTGGCTTGCAGAATGATGTGTACATTGCTGTTTTGGGTTCAATGCAATTGTAGTGCCCCTAACACACCGCACACGCACGCGCACACAAATCTGTGTGAATACACAGATGAATACACGGGGCTCGGGATGAATGATTCGATCGATTCCAGAAATTCCGGGTTCATTTCATCATTCTGCAACATATCGTCCCATCGCTGAATTTGTCAAAAATCTGATGTGTGATCATGTCACTTGGCAAACAAACATTCTAGCATTACAGAAAGTGGTAGGAGAATACCCTCAGTGCATAACAAATTTTTACTCAGTATCATCAAACTATCCTTGTAATTACGATAAACAGAGTACTCTGTAAAATTGAGAATTGAATACAGGAATAAATCAATAAACAAGTTGTGGTTCAAACTCTGCAAAATCAACAGAACCAGATTCAATGGGTTTCATGAGATATGCAGCCAATATCTCAGAAGCCAGAGCTGAAATGAGTGGTATCCTCTTCAAGTTCTTCACCAAGGGAATGTCTTGACTCTGCCCCACTGCAATCAGTTGCTCGTTGATCTCCACCATCCGATCTAATTTCCTCTTGAATTCCGGGTTCTCAACATCCGGCACAGCTGGGAAAATTCTAGCTGTTGTGCGGTTTGTCTGCAGGAAAAACAAAAACGAGTTCTGGCATGAAATTAAATCTTTTGGGGAGTTGATCATGATGGTTTGGACTGAGTTTTGCCAAAAAGTTAAATAATAAAGCTAACGAGGACTGGAAAATATCGGGTTCAAACTAAACAAATTTATGAGAAGATGTACTGGAAATATTCAAAATGATATTATCTGATGAAATATGATAATTGCAGTTTGAATAAGTTTTCTTTGAACGAAGCATCAGATGAAATACCATTAGTCTTTATTTTTTGTTTCTTTCAAAAGAGACCCGAGACACTTGAAAATATATTATCCATTTCTTTTCCATATTTCTTTTCTTGTCAGTTTGACATGTATCTCAAACACCGAGAATTACAATTGAACGAATCGACATGAAATATTTACAAAACTCTGGCTGAGAACCAGAAGAAAAATGAATGACTTTAGCCAATGGAGTAATGCAGAAGAGAAATAAGGACAAACCCTCACCTCAATAATGACGTGCATGTCAAATTCCTTAGTGTTTAGCCCAATGCCTTCATAGAAAGCTGTTCTTTGGCAGTCATTAAGGTACATTGTCACATAAACCTGCATTATGTTGTCAAGATTTGAGAAAGGATTACAGATTAAGGACTGAGAAAATCTGTTTTGTCCACTCAATTAACAAGCAATAGGATTTGCAAAAGAAAACCTCTAGACTTATAATTACCGAGAGGCAGAAGAAGCGTGCCCACAGTTTTGCCTTCCAGTCATTCAGGAACTGTGGCTGTGCCTTCATCAAAGCTGAGAAGAAATCACCGTGGCGATTCTCGTCCTGGCACCAGTTTTCAAAGTACTTGAAAATTGGATAGCATTGGTAATCTGGATTCTCCTTGAGATGCCTGTATATCGTTATGTATCTCCAATATCCAATCTTCTCTGATAGATAAGTTGCATAGAAAATGAACTTGGGCTTGAAAAATGTGTATTTTCTTGCCTTTGTTAGGAAACCCAAGTCGAGTGCCAAATTGAAGTCGGATAAACCCTTATTCAAGAACCTGCAAGAATCCATCATAACCCCGACTTTCTTAGAACTCATAAACTACCCTTGAATTATGTGGTTAAGATGTTTGACTCAGAGATAGCAAAAGAGAGAAAAGTATGAGTATACCCTGCGTGGCGAGCTTCATCCCTCGACATAAGTGAGAAAATCTCAGCTACTACTGGGTTAGTTTTCTGCACAAGCAATTTTCATACAAGTTATTAAAACGAAGTTTAATGAAGCAGCGACCTAACTACTTGCAGTAGCAAATTATGAAATTCCTACTAATGTAATAGGAAAACAACAATGCAATTATTGGCAAGACTTGACGAGCAGCAGAAATTAGGCGCAATTTTAGAGAAGGAAATAGGACAAATGAAATTTGGTTTAGTAAAAGAGCAAAAGAAAATAGATTGCTACGAGTGTTATACAAATAAAATATTCAATGAAAAGGGAAATAACTGGATCATAGAAAACAAGTTAGCCACATTGATAATCTCTTTAGAAATTCGCAATAAATTTGTATGAACAAATTGAAGTTCAAAGAAAACTAAAGCAAATAATGGTCATACTGTCAAAAATAGCCATTTTTAAAAGGGGCCTTGGGGCTTAGCCAAATATGATGTTATCTTGAAACTAACTCTTATCTTTCCATCGAAGTAAGTAACCCAATTTTCATATATAACTTATTTACTTATTAATGAACTTACTTTTAAGTGGACGTCTTTTAAGCTTAGCCAAACAAGAGATTCTATAATTAGGGCACACATGGAAATACGAAAGTGTGAAATTCCAATTGAAATGGTAACCCCAATAATATATGAATCTCGAGTTGAAACTTTCTTCAAGTTGAAAATGCTGATATATGGTGAAAAAAAACATATATTTGGAGACCCAATTTCAAATTCATTCCGCGAAATTAGCACCAAATTGAGCATAATGGCTGAATTAGAAGAACCCATAACTTATAGCAAGAGTTAAATGGAAACAGAAAGATGTCAGACCTTGAGCCTTCTCCCAAGCTCCTTGTAGAGAAGGAACCCAGAGAACTCAGCAGTGCAAGACCTCTCCAAGAACTCCACAAAAATCTGCCTCAAAGGACCCTCCATTTTATCAGCAGCCTCCTTGAACTCCTTGTTCCTTACAAAGTGAGTCTGGTTGAAATCAGTCTTGAATTCCTGCAATAAAGCCTCAAACTCGGACATGTTCAGATTCTTGTTGATTTCTGTGTTAAAAAGCTGCTCCATTTCATCAAAATCTGTGGTGTAAAATCTTGGAGTCAGCAGGGTTTCATTTATTTGTTGTTTTCCAGCCTTTTTCTTTTTGGATACAGTTGCTGCCTGGGACTGGACGGTGGATGACATGTTGATGGTGAAAAATCGGGTGCATGGCAATCGGGAGTTTCCAATTCTTGGGATAGTGGAGCTGAATTTTGATATGGGTTTAACTAAGGCCATTTCTGCTGCCATTTTCGGGGCAAATTTTGCAGCAGAAAAATGAACTGATGGTACTGTTCTTGTTCTGGTGGGAAAAGGGGGACTAACGAAGAGGAGAGAGATAAGACGTGGGGCTATATGTAATTTGGATGAAAGTGATTGAATCCAATCTCATCCAATGAAATCTATGAAACTAAGTGGGAATTTGACACGTGGCAATACAATGGGACTGCGTAATTGCTAGGTTGGTTTTGTGTTTCTGGTTTATGTCAAGCCATTCCAATATAGTAGTGTCAAAATAAATCGAATCGAGCTCGGAACGGATCAATCCACCTATGTGGACCAAAATTAATAAACAAATAAAAGAGAACAACGATTCCCTCAAACTCGTAGCGCTGTTTAGGCCTGCCTCGGCGCAACCCACCTTGGCCGAGCCTTGTGGAAGTGATGAACTGGGTTTGGAATACATCGCAAAATCCGGTCCGCTTCCCCACACTAGTTGTTGGCAGATATTTCTATTTTCTTGGCATGTGATTTTCTTCTTCTTCTTTTCTTTTTTTTTTTTTTCAGAAAAACTAGGATTAAGATTTAGGACCAATTCATTCAAGAACCCACAAGAAAATGGAATTTTTAGATACAACTTAAGGAAAGACTTGACAATGAACCTGAAATTCACTGCTGTATTATGTTCCTGTAAATTCCCCTGGATACATAATTTCAAGTCGAAATTTCATGCACATCATTTATTGACAATAAAGATAAAGATAGCTTGGGCAATGCGACTAATCAAATGCCATCTCTACAAACAGGTTGCAAGTAGCTCGGAGGACACAACTGTGAGTACATATTCATAGCTTGAATGATTACTATAGGATCTAAATTATATTCATACAAACAATCTGTCAATCTGAGTTTCTAGTATCATACATTTTCCTATCAAACAGTTTAATGAAAACTGAACTCTGAAGAGAAAGAAAATGTAAGATAAAAGGGGTGAACAGCAAAAGAACTATGTATCAAACCTATCTATTTTCACTCTTCCAGGATTTCTCTCTCATTCTGCAAGATCCTATATTATTTTCGACAATTCGCCCTCCAATTTTGGAACTTCTGCTGCCAGATTGTATCTAGAATTCCGAAGCCTGCAAGAATCTCATTTATCTACTAGTTTTAAAAACATTAAAACCTCTACATTTTGAGAGCTTCCTGTCCCGCTACCAGACAGGTTATCTTCTGACGCATGCATCCAAATCTTTGAGGGGGGGTAAGGGTACTGATTTCTCCTTTTATCGAACCTGTCAAATGATATGTACTCTTCTGATTTCAAATGAAATGAAAGTTACATATGATATAATTAATAGCATTGACTTCAATCTCACGAGAAGAATGATCAGCATCAATGCAGTAAAAAAAATACATGGAATATTAACTACTACCATAGAAGCCGTAACATGGAATTGTTAAATTTATTTTACTTTTGGGTTCTGTTTGTTCTTTTGATTGCATGACTGGAACAAATATTTATTTTGTTTGCTTCTATAGCCATTTGCACCTTGATGTTCCGTTTCAGTTTGTAAGCCTTTAGAGTAATGGCACATTTTTTTTATTTTTTATTTTTTTATCTTGAGTATGATTATGATTTTGGAGTCATAACTACCATACTTGAGGCTCTGCAGGGGATTCTTTAAATGGGGCTAGTTTTGTTTGTCCAAGATCGATATTCTAATTAAGTCAAGGCTAATACTGTTCTATCCTAGGCTATCAAGGCACCCAGGTTTTTGCAAATCTTGAATGGGTTAACGGAAAAGCTGAAAATATATAAACGTACAAAGTCTGATAATAAGAACATATATTGGAGCTTATGGCGGAGAAAGACCCGTGCAATTTGGTGGCTAACACAATCCTCAGATGGGATTTAAAATAAATAAATAAATAAATAAAGGAAAACTCGAGTAGCAGGTATAGGAGAAGAATGAAAGCTACCTGTAGTTTATGCTTGAACTGATGCTGTGGTTGGATCCGATGTTGCTTCATCATGTTTCTCCTCAGCATATCCTCCATATTTGATTGGGGAGATAATTACAGACTCCAATTCTTGTTCAGCCGAAAACAGAACCATGCTGGAATCACTTGTTTCATTTTCTACCTGCTGTTTCATTTCATTCTCCTCTGTATTTCCCCCAACTTTGATTGAGGAGATCTGCAATTCTTGTTCAGCCGAAAAGAGAAATGAGCTGGAATCATATCTTTCATTTCCTTCCTGCTCTTTCATATTATCCTCAATGCCTACGAATTCCAGATTTTGTAAGATCTCTGGAAGTGGAGCACCGTTATCCTCAGCAAATTTATCTCCCATTTCTACATCAGTTTTTTCCATAGAGCTATCAATACTTCCTGTTAAATTAGGATCCATTGCTTCCATAACCATAATTTCCTCTTCCTGAACATATGCTCTGAAATTAACCATCGAAGGTGGGATTTTAGAGAAAAAGACTTCTTTCAGGTTTTTGATCGTCCCTCTGTTATATGGGTTGTCCTTCCTATCATATCGGTACCTGAAGTTCTCATATGTAGTCTGGCATATGAGATAGCACAACTTGTTTAGATAATGGATAGACTAACTATTAACTGCCAGGATATACTAGATTCACCATCAATCAGCCTATGAAAACATTATAAATATGTTGGAAAGGTTTGTACACAAAAAGTCATTCTAAAGTTCACATTGAGATAAAGAATAGAAGAAAAGGCGTCAATGGCTTCTTTTATTTGAATTCCAACCTATTACACCATCTTTAGTAGCATATAAGTTAAATAGTAATTGATGCTCATGTACATTTTGGAAGAATAATCACCTGGTTGGTGCTAATCAGATAGAAGTGGAAAACTGTAAGGCCACCGACAAACCAAAAGGTGATGAAGCAATACACGATGAGAATAGCTGATAAAATATCACCTAACATGGCCTTCCACAAGTTGCCTTGGCGAAGAATGTTGACCCACAAGACCACAAAGACATATATGCATAAGATCGTTGATGTGGATACAAACATGTAGAAAAATCGATAATTACGCTGCAAACATATCACAAAAGATGCCACAGTTACATGAGCAAAGGAAGTATGAAGTGCCCATACGGGTACTATGAAACCAAATTGGAAAATCATTTCATGTACCATACAATAGTCTGGTAATATCATCTTAATGCTTAAAAACTCGAATTATAGTATCTTCAAAAAGTTCTCCATTTTCCAGCGATTTATTTAAAATGCTCACAGAAACAAAAAGCATACGACATAGATTGTGCAATCCAAAAAAAACATGCATGACCTATTTACTGCACAATGGACTAGGTGACTTCCATGGGCAACAGAACCCACATTTGCACACCACTCAGAATAATTCCACCTATTCCATGTGGGATGAGGATTAATAAACATGACATAAGTTTACAGAAAGTTCTTATTAGTTCGTGCTTCAGAAAATTGTGATTCTGAAGTCATATATATCTTCAATATTTAGAAGTGCTCTATTTCAACATCCAGATATATTAAAATCCAATTGAAATAAGATATCACAGGTACGGCAAAGGAAGCCGCAATATTGTGAGGCTACGATGGAAATTGAAGCAGGGATATCCCTATATGTGTGATTTTCCATAATAGATACCTGATTTTTCATAATAGAAGAGTGAAAGGCATGCAATATGCTGTTCATCACATGTCTTTATGTAAAAACGAAAAAGAATCTCATGCAGGTATTTAGATACAGATGGCCATTAACATTGGTACTATACAAAGGTTGCATGACATATACACTCATAATTACATATTGAAGATAAAATAATAGACTCTGTCTATTTAAAGCATCGGCATTTCTTTATGCATGCCAGAATACTTACTATACCAATGCATTGACCAACCCATGGACAGTGGTGATCAAATCTCTGAACACAATTGTTGCATATGGAGCAATGAGAAGCACGGGGAGGACGGTACAGCAAACATGTGTCACAGTATTTCATTTTAACAGTGTGACCATTCACAACCACATCCTTCGTCCGGGGAAGCTGCAAATGAGGAGTTCTTCCATTGACCCACTCCATTGAAGGGGTGTTTATTTCAACTGTTTCATCACATTCAGGTGGTGTTGTATTTCTAGAGATGATCCCAGGATCTCTACTGGATGTAAGGAATAGAAACAGCATATCCTGCAAGGAGAAGTCAAGAGATTGGCAGGTTATCTTAGTTGAATAAGTTGTTCTAAGAGATCTTTTATCAAAGTTCTAGCAAGTATTTAGCAAAATTCAGGGAAAATATTTCTTCTTCAAGGTAGGAATTTAGCAATTATGGCATGTCTGGTATGAGTATTAGATAGTAAGATCTTAATTTATTTTTCATTTTTAATATTGTCCGGTCCAACTCACCCACATGACTACACAATTTTATAAGTGCTGGAAAACGAGTCATGTTCACCCAATAATGCACCGACACGGATACGAGTGTCCTATACGATACGTGTTCGACATACCGACACGTGATTTTTCAAAAAGGTACCAAGACAGCACGTCACCGACACATTGATTAAATATTTTAAAATTCTTTATAGTATAAATTTAACGTTATATTTGTTATTAATTTTTCTTGTTGAAATTTTTTATATATGAGTATCTATTTGTTATTTAATAATAAATTTAAGTTAAAATATATAATATTTCGATAGAGGAAAAAATGTGATTATGGCAAAGTGTTCGATGAATGTTGGTATCCAACACGTGTTGACACTGACACGCTACCCTAGTTGAAGTGTCCGTACAACACTTCACCCATGTGGACTGACTGGACCCTCAAGAATGGATTGGAGGGGATGGTTTGAAGCATGAATTCAAATATGTAACTTCAACCTTCATCAACTCCCTATAACTCCTTTAACACAAAAGAGAGAGACGGAAAGGCTGAAAATGGTGGGAAGTTCGTATTGAAAATAAATCAAAAATGGAAAGGGCCTACAACCATTGTTTTGTCTTGAAAAGTCACAAAACTCCGCACTTAGATTGTGGGTAATGGACTCCTTTCATTGTTATTGAGTTCTGGACCATTGGAGTGATCAACATGAAGCTTCAGAGTGTTAATTTGCTGATTTTTGGAGCATGAAGAAAGCAAGTGATTCAACCATGAAGATCTTGGAGAATTCTTTCTTTACAGGTAAGATTTCATGAACTGAAATTAAATTATGGCATACTGCAGATTCTTTCAAAAATGAATAGTGATACGTATTCCCACCAACTCCCCTAGTTGAAACATATAGGAAAGGACGAAGAGGTAAAAAGGAAAAAAAAAAAAAAAAAATCCTCAGTAACTCCTACAATAGTACAATGCAATGAAATGCACAACCTAAACTGGTCCTAAAGAATTCAATATGATACTAGCACTTCCCTATAAACAATAATGAGCAAAGAAAAGTAATTTCTGGAATGACAATTCATTCCCATATAGCAACTTCAACTGTAGCATATACTCAATCACCATATTAGAATATTTGACTCTTGAAAACGATAGGGGAAACACTTCTGACTTCTGCCATGATGAATATTTACTTACAAAAACAGTTAGTACGATTCCCGCAGTAAGTATTGAATACCAAGGAATAGCATCTTTGTTTTCTTTGATACGTTGTCTGATAACAAGCGAAACTCTTGTACAAAACGCAATCGCGGGACATGCAATAAGGGATGTGGATAAAAACAACGATGCCACATCGGGACCAAAGACCAATCTTCCTCCACATAAGAATTTCTGGAATATTCAAAAGAACGTCAATTTCAATAAATGCTTGATATGTCAAACTGTGCAATAAAAATAAATGTATTTCTATTCAGAAGTACATAAATTCAACATCACAAAGAATCTCAACAATAAATAAGCTATATAAAACAAGCAACTGAACAGTATCCTCTCTCACTAAGAAGTAATTAAAGTACATAATTGTGTACAGCTACACACACATGAGGTGTGTACACACATTGATGAAATTGAGAATGTCTAGATATAGTTTAAAAATATTATTATTATCATTCAAAGTCCTAGATATCACAATTTTTCACCACTAACAAAGTTCTAGTTCTACCATAAGATAGCAGGGGATCGGGAGGAACCGAGGAAAGATAACCCCAAGGATCGCAGAACAATACTATAGATCAGATTTTAGTATTTTAAACGAAATGATTCCTTCTTAGTAAAATCTAAAACCTCAAAAGATATAATTGATAATCAGCTACTATGCATTTGTAACAATCTAAGTTTTAAGCCTAGAATAAACTAGGTAATAACATCAAACATGTAGTCAACATAAATGCACTGCAGCTTGATTAACATGAAAAGTAAAGGAGTGGACTGAACTAAGCATGCAAATCCCCTTATTCCAACAATCCAATTTCTTTGTTCAATATAAGTACTTGTACAAGTCACCCTTCTCATTAAATGATCAACCACACTAAAAATAATCAACCAAAGGACATAAGGAAGGAATAAAAAAAAAAGGACTTACATTGCTTCCCTTCCAAACCTGATAATGCCTATTTGGTTTGGGTTTTTCTTGGTCCATTGAAAAGAAGAAAAACCAAACAACTTCACTCAACCCCTAAATTCAGATTGTAGTTAATTCCCAATCACAAAACCCTCTTTATTGCTTTCTTTACATCAGCCCATATGAGAAAATGACCTCAAAATTAAATCTTTTCAATTCTTGATCAACCAAGTCCAAAACCGTTCATTGGAGTTTTTATGAGTGGTTTTGTTTGAATATCGAAAAATGGTGAATGCTGTTGTCTAGAGATAAGATGGTTTATGATATGATCAAGAAACCAGCTGCCATTGAGCTCATCTATTTCTGTCCCATGACGGATTTTCCCAGGAACAATATTTGTTCTGACTGTTTATTTACGTTTGCATTCTCTATTTAACTAAAACAAATGATTTTGTGTTAGTTTCTCTCTCCGGCTAAGCTAAGGTGCACTATTAACGGAGCACGAAATGAAATTATTTGGTCATGGTATTTTCAATCGCACGTTTACAAAATAAAATATTTTACACATATATTTAAATATATTCCCTATATTTTAATAAATTTGTTACTTGTACACACTTGGTACACAACTCTCTCACGTGTGTGTGAACCCCACACACATGTGAGATGATTGTGTACCAAATGTGTAAGTATAGCATTTCTCATATTTTAATCTCTCCCAAAAAAAACCACTATTCATAATCATTTTTTTCAAAGTAATAACCAGGGGCCAACTCTTTCTCGCTTATTTGCTCTTCTTTGGCAAATTATGCTGCTTCGGGGAGGAAGTCCAAATATGGACCTTATTTACCGGGTCAAAACGAAAAATGGAAAATTGTAATCCTTATTAAGGTTTTATGGAGTCCCTTATTTTTGTTTTAGGTATTTAGCATTTGTTTGGG
>CAIGRS010115628.1:0-13123 GCA_903798395.1 Fraxinus floribunda
TTTGGGAAAATATTTTTCAACTTTTCAATTTTTTTTTCTTTTTTTGCAATGAGAAAAAATTCTAGACACAATGGTAAAAAAAATTATCACTTTTATTGACAATTTTTATGCAAAACAAAGTCATGGTAGTCGGTATGGTAATTTTTTTTTTCCAAATTTTTTTTTTTGGCAATTGGAACAAATTCTAGACCCAATCGTAGAAAAAATTATTACCTTAATGGACAATTTCCATAAAAACGAAGCCAAACAGAACCAAACTCTCAACATTTTTCAGGTGAAAAATTATACCAATCAAACACAATTAATTACAATTTGGAGTAAACCAATTTATAGGCAATTCAATTCCCTGTAAAATATTTTTTTTCCACTTATTTCCCACATTTGTAATCAAACGAACCCTTAATGCTTAGATGTAGTAATTCTTGATTGTGTACTTATATAACTTGACAGTGGGCGAATAGTCTTTGCTGAGGTGCTAATTTGCCTATGTCGGTGCCTTTGAAGGCCAGTAGTGTTTATAGTACTAGCGCTCTTCCTTAGATTCATAATGCCCGTTTCTTCAACATAAACTAAGGTCATTTTCCGACCACTTTTTACTCATGTAGTAGTTTGAGTGAGTCTTGTTTATGAGTTTAGTAGTAGCATTTATATGAATTTGCTGCTCAAATGAAAGAAAAGTAAAATTCAACCAAATCTTGTTTGCTTGAAGACTTTTACTTTCACGTTGCACAAGACTTTTGTCAAGATTTTCTTTTTTCAATTATATTTTTGACACTGGTTAAGTTCATTTAAGCAAAAAACTAATATAGGATGTTATTCATTTGATCCGAGTTCCACATCTTATTTTGTACCTATACTTCGACATTATCTTATGATTTTTCAGTTCATGTGACTCAACCCCTTCAATCTTCTTGTAATTGGGAACAACATTTAACATTTTCTGACATAGAAAGTGCTTTACCAAGTTTCTTGTTAAGCATGAATTTTGCAATTTTCCCAACAGGTCGATAAAATTCCAGGTGGAGCTAAGCTTGGCTTTATCACAATTGGAGACGAAGAGACTGAGGTCCTTGCGTACATAGACTACTTAGTTTTTCCAGCTACTGAGAGTTCTGGTCCTGTATTTCGGGCCATAAGGAATGGATCCATGAAAAATTAGTCACCTCCTAGAGAGCCAAGAATCATGAGAAGCCTTCTAGATGCCCTAAAAAAGTCTGTTGAAATAGCAAAACTTTAAATTATTCCTTTATGGGTGGAATTATATCTTTATTTTGCTTCATACTTAAATGTAGTCATCTTTGCTATGGTTTAACATAATGAATGTGAAATTTTATGACTTATTTAGAAACATAAAGTGGTTCACACCATGAACCTTTCCTTCATCCGGGCTAACTTTAGGCTATTAATGTTGGTTATGAATTTAATCAACATAAGAAAATTATTTTTCTTTTGAAGATTAAACTCAAATGAATAATGGATACTTCGACGTTAGATCTTAAAAACAATCTAAAAAAAGGTGAGTTTCTTTCCTTTTTCCCCCTCTCTAACCGCTGACTATGGAGCAATTTTCAGCCACCTTTTGGCCGCCAAACCACCGAACATTGGTACCAACATCACCTCCTCAACATCCTCTACAATTCCTACCAAACATCTTCCAATATCATCAACTCACGTGGCTGAAATCAGGAATCAAAACAAGCAAGTTGAAACTGTGCACACTGTCGAAATCACCTCCTCCGACCACCACCTTGATTGCGGACCACTACTAGTCGATTGCCCATGTCCAGGTGACTTTGAATATAGCCTCAATTTGGTCCAAACAACAATAGCTCGAACTGAATTAAACATATAATATGGACCAGTCGCGAACCCTGTTCAATGCTGTTCGAATAATACAAATCTCGAGGCCGCCCGTCCAACCTATAGTCGTGGACCACATGGGTCATCTTCCCCACCCTATGGCGTACCTAACCCAACCATGGATCAAGCTTAATTACAACCTAAACTTGTTGATTTTATGGGTGAAGTTAGGGTTCTATGCAAAAAATTTAGGACAGATCAATTTGGCAAAAATCTGTTGTTGCAACTGTTCAATTCGATGAGGGGAACTTCAATTCAAGATAGTAATACTATGTGTACTCAACCAATTGTTCCAATTAACACCCACAATTCCGGTTTGATTCCACCAAATGACCTTGTGCACGATGGAGAGTTGGATTCTGCAATTGATGGTGTTTACGAGGTTTTTGATCCAAATTCGACCAATACGACTATAATTGAGGGTAATAAAATCATGGGTTACATGCCAATTGATAGAATTGATTAGCAATTGGATCCTAATTTGGTCTCTCAAAGTATGGGGAGTGAGCCCCCTTCAATTCCAAATTTTGGTCAAATGAATTCTATGCACGATGTTGCAATACCTCTATTACACTCTACTACTACCAATGTACTTCCACAATCAATGTCGAAGGTCAATAATTTGGAAAATTTGACTGCAAATTTTGAGTTTTCTTTACGTATTAAGCTCAAAACGGACTTTTGTTCCTACAAATGTACAACAGAATCGACATCGGCACGTTCCAAATATGGGAACCAGATCAGTTATTCCTCCTATTGTGGAGTCAAGCGCTACTCCACGTGCCACTGAGCCATCAGTGCGTGGATCTCACACGCCGCCTCCCTTGGTTAACTTTACTGTTTTGACTTCATCTAGGCCACATGTTACCTCTTTTGGTGCTCCAAATACTACTCAAGCTCCACAATCATATGTTGTTGTTGTTGTTAAATAACGGACTGATTGTTACTCAGGCGGAGAGGAGTTAGAGGAAATCTTTCGCTGATGTCCTGCATGCTCATCGGGACTCTAGAGATCATAGTTTGGTTTCTAAGAAAAGGCGGAGAGGAGTTAGAGGAAATCTTTCGCTGATGTCCTGCGTGCTCCTTAGGACTCTAGAGATCATAGTTTGGTTTCTAAGAAACTATACATCTATTATGGTGAGCCTACTATCTTCTTCGATGAACTAGATGACAGTTTTTGGTAGAGGCATACATGTTTACGCTTGTGGGTAAATTTATTCATCGCAAACTTTCTATGACCAAGGTACAAGAAAATTTTATACGCTTTGGTTTTATTGGTACTTATGAGTTTGGCCTTATTGATGACGCACAAATTATTATTCATATGACGGACGAGGATGATTATTCACTATTATTCATTCAAACCCACTTAGTATATTAATGGATGTCCCATGCGGGTTTTTAAGTGGACCCTCAGTTTTAGTCCTAAGCATAAGGTTCCTATTGCTCCAGTTTAGGTTTCATTTCCTTTGCTCCATATCCATTTTTAGGCTAAGAGCGCATTATTTGCTATAACTAAGCCTATTGGGCTCCCACTTCGTATTAACGAAGCAACTTCTGATCTTCAATGACCTGGTGAGACGTAAGTATGTATTGAGGTTGATCTTAAATGTAAACTCCCTAATAGAGTATGGATTGAGAATGAGAAGATGGGGGACATTGGCAGCCTGTTGTTTACAATAAGGTGCCAGTCTTTTGCTTTCGATGTAGACATTTTAAACATTTGGATGAGAGTTGTTCTAGTGGTTTGTATCCTGCCCCACCATCTGTGGGCCCGATTGTTGGTGACTCGACTTATAGGCCTAATCTAGTTTTGGCTAAGGATAATTGTAAGGTGAAGGAGATTGTAACTGCACCTTGCCATGGATGGACACCTGCTAAGAGAAATCAAATGAGACAAGACAATATATCAGATGTGATTTCTCATTCTACTCCTCAGAATATTACCACTATTACTCATATTATCCCCGTATAGTTACTACATTATATATAACTGTTAATCATATGGCTCCTAGTCTTTATACTGCTCCACATGTTATTAGAAATATTGCTCATCATATTACTCTCTATACCATCAGATCATTCTACAGTTGCTCCCATTAGGGTGGATAATCAGAGTTCTCCTGTTATTACAACAACAACAACAACTCATTTAGTAGTTCAGTCTCCAGACCCCATCAGCAATGCTCCTATGATGGTTAGTTCTACATATTTTGATAATCTCTTGGTGGATATGTTAGAGAGGCCACAGGGTTATATGGAACCAGATGTTCATGTTGTCTCTGTACCTTGTCATAGAATATGTAGGCTTTTTTATCTACAGATAAGTCAGATTCTCATGTTTGTTCTCATATTGAAGTTCATCAACAAGGTTCATATCGTTGATCTTCTGCTGATGACTTGGAAAGTATGGCTTGTAGACAGATGAGGGTGACTTTATCCCAGTTGGTCGAAAAAAAAATTCGAAAGCCACTAATACTTCATTTCCTAGGATGGTGACTAAATGTCGATCACAGGATACCTCTTCACGTACATCTAGATGAGTACCATCATATGGAATGCGAGAGGTCTAGTGTAGCTACTCATCAACGCCTGAAGAGACTTATACAACTTCATCATGTATATCTCCTTGTTATACTGGAGCCTTTTGTTCTTCAGGTATATGTTCGACGGTATCTGCGCTTTGACACAAGAGTTCAGAATGTGTCGAACAAGATCTGATTATTTTGGAACGCGGGGACTACTATTATTATTATTGTTGATCATCCCCAATTCCTTCACGTTAAAGTTGAGGATCCCAGGCTAGCGCGTCCCATCTATCTGATGTCTGTTTATGCTTCATGTGATGTAGCTATCAAGACGGATTTGTGGAAGGGCTTTCACTACATTTTCCTCGATATGGATGACCCTGGATTAGTTGAGAGAGATTTTAATGTTATTACACATGATGGTGAGCATTCTGGCCATACCGCTTTCTTTGATATAATGTTAGATTGTAGTTTGGAGGATGCTGATTTCCTGGGAATCTATATACTTGGACCAACGGTCGAGTCAGAAAGAGACCGTATAGAGTATTCATTCATTCTATAGCTACAACATTCTATCGACAGCTTACAGTGAGGCACTTGAATCGGACTTCATTTGATCATTCACCTTTATTACTTCAGTAGGTTTTTGATAATGATTTGGAGCCTAGACCTTTCAGATTCCTCAACGTTTGGACCAATCATCATGATTTTTCGTCCTTTGTCACTCAGAAGTGGTCGCTCCCTACTTATCTTATAGGGATGGCTGCTTTTTAGAAGAAGTTCTTTGGGCTGAAACATGGACTGCGTTGGTGAAATTGACATGTGTTTGGAGATGTTTTCCAATAGGCACGAGATGTTGAGAATAGGGTGGATGAGGCAGAGATAGTATATGATAGAGACCCTACACCTGAGCATCGTGACCTATTTTATCATGCCCAAGCAATTTTAAATCGAACATTATCTATTGAGGATGATTTTTTTGAAGCAAAAGATCGATTCACGTTGGGTATGTGAAGGAGATCACAATACTCGTTATTTTCATGCGACGATCTACGGACGTCGAATCAAATCGTGTATTAGGTCCATCAGGACGCTGGCAGGGGAGAAAATTTTATAGATCAAAAATTATACTCGATCACATATCAAATTTTTTTACAGGTCACATTTTATTCATCGATCACAAAATCATAAATTTTATAAATTATAACTCATTTAACGACCACAAATTATCAAATGAATTGGTCACAAGTAATTTCTCGGTCACAACTTAGTAAATTGTAAGTTATAGTCGCATTTTTATGTCACATATTATTTATTGATTATAAATTAACCAATTTATTAGTCAAATCAACCAACTAATTGAATACAACTTACAAATTATTTATTGATATCATATTAACCAATTTATGGTTATAATAAACCAAATAATTAGTCACAAACGCACTCCACCCCACCACTACCATACCACTCCACAACTACAACCCCCACAAAAAAATTTCTCAAATTTGCCACCACCACCGTTTATGTTAACAAAAACCACCGCTACCACTAGATCCAACATCGCCACTGTCATATCCACCCACTAGATCCATCGTTGATCCAAAAAAACTCACCTCCACTGCCCGATCCACCACCACCATCACCACAACCACAAGATGTCTCTACCAACAAAAATCACAGCAAAAACATGTAAACACCACCACCACAATTCACTGTGCGATGCGTCTCGGTGCACGACTTCTCTATGTAGCGGCTATGATGTCGCTGCAAGCGGCGCTGTAGCAAAAAAGTCTCGTCGAAGCTACGAGTGACGCTGCGTAAAGAAGCCCCGTCGATGACGGTGCATGGCCTCTTGCAATGTTGCTCCAGCATCTGTGGCGAAAGTGAGATAGAGAGAAGAAGCATAGTAGAGAGAGAATTGATTCAGAATGAGGAAGGAAATGAATATTAGAGTTTGTGATTTGGGTATATAATTAATTAAAATATATAGTATTATTATTTAATATTAAAATATTGTATTATTATTTGATTTTTGTATATGAAAAATATAATTAATTGAAATTTATAATATTATTATTTAATATTAAAATATTTTATTATTATCTGATTTTTGTATATATAAATAATAATTCTGATTTTTGAAATGCAATCTTTAAAATAGGGCTCACTTTTTAAAAACCATAGGCCGGCACGGCCAGTGCCGTTCTTCTGGTTTCGCATTTCCTTATTATAAGGGAGTTATCCGTAATTATAAGAAAACGGAGGGGCAATTGAGTATTATAAGTCTCATCCCGGTACTAACCCTAGATATATATATTTCGAGGATCACATTTTTTTTCTCTCTTTCACCTTTCCACTGCCGACTTGCTAGGCTGTTGTCAAATTTCAGAAACAACTAATCTCTATTGCTCGCATTAGCCCTAAGCCATGGTTAGTATGTGAATTTCTCTATTTTTCATATTATTTTGTATTCAAGATCTTGATTCACTATCAATTATATATTTTTGGTCACAAAATCATATTCATTGATAGAAAGCTTCAGAAGGGAAGTCGATTTTTGTAGCTCTCGTGGTGAATTGAATTCGATGCCATATCGTTATTGAGTTTTTATAATTGAGATGAAAAATGCCAGATGATAATTTAAGACACTCTTCTCATTACTGATTCGAAGGGAATCAGCAGGACCTGACGATCAAATTCTTGGTGGAACATCTTTATAATGTTTTGTTGTAGTGGTTATTTATGTCTCCTGGTTTTCCTTTGCTTCTTAATTTTATTTTATTATCATTATTTTTTTAAAATCAATGCACAAAATGTTACATTGTTATCTTTCAAAAAGTTAATCTTGAGCCTAAAGAAGTCAATACGGAAAAAATGAATTTATGTTTGAAATGTGTCTTTCGATGGTGACACTGATTTTTTATTGCAAGTATCTTTTAGCAATTGTGTATTGAACCTAATGCTTATCCCAAATTCTTATCTTTTTCTGGGATTAATAGTCAAAGAGAAAGGCCAGAGAACCCAAGGAAGAGAATGTTACCCTTGGACCTGCTACCAGGGACGGGGAACTTGTTTTTGGTGTAGCCCATATCTTTGCCTCCTTTAACGACACCTTCATTGTGAGTAATCATTCTTGATTTTTTGTGTTTGATGATCCTTTGAGAAGTTCAGAAAGGAAAGTAATTGAACATTGTAGCATGACTTAAGGTTACTAATGCAATTTTTATGCAGCATGTGACGGATTTGTCCGGAAGGGAAACCATGGTTCGCATTACCGGTATGTACTATTGCTCAAGGTTTTGATGCAGTTTTTACGATTGCATTGATAATTAATCTACAACACATTTCTTACTTTGTGTATGGCGCTGTTCTGTTAGTTCCAAGAGCAGTAATGTGACTGCAGATGTCTATTTGTGCGTGTAGTGTACTTGAACAATTATCAAGTTCTCGTCATTTTGGTTGATGAAAATATGATCTGCCATTTATATTAGCTTATGAATTAAGAAGAAAATTGCAGTTTTAGCCAAGTACTGATGATAATAACATCCCTTGGTTTTTTAATTGTTTCCAACTTGGATATTTCATTCACTTTGTATTAGAGGGAGTATGTCATAGAAATTTCTTTTCTGAAAGAAACTTAATTAGGGCCTTGTGGATTATTCCATGCATGTAGTACTGATGTCTATTTGTCGTAGATGATGAATAATAACTAATACTGTTTGGCTTACTTAGTTTTCTTTCTATCTTTTTATGACATGAAAACCAATGCTGTTGTCGTGAAGTTGATTTCTGGATTACTTATCTTTTCTTTCTGTATTTTTTTCAATTCTGTTACTCAAGTGATATCGTACCTCATGAGCATCTGAAATCAGATCAAGTATGAGCTTCAGCATGCCTGAATTGCTTTTTTAATATGCATTCACCATTCTGACTACAGGTGGTATGAAGGTGAAGGCTGATAGGGATGAATCTTCCCCATATGCAGCTATGCTTGCAGCACAAGATGTCTCTCAAAGATGCAAGGTAAAAAACCATTTTCTTCTAAAATCGATGCATTATAATGGAGGGTTGAATTTGTCCATTATTTCATCCATGTCCATGTTTTTGTTGTAGCATGTATTTATCATCTTGGAGAGTTTTGTCACAGGGTGATGAAATGAAATATTAAATTTTTGTGATTGCTGGAATTTACAGGAACTGGGCATTAATGCTCTTCATATTAAGCTTCGTGCAACTGGAGGGAACAAGACAAAGACCCCTGGCCCTGGTGCCCAGTCTGCACTTAGAGCCCTTGCTCGTTCTGGAATGAAAATTGGTCGTATAGGTATTAAATCCCAACAATTTATTAAGAGGGTGTTTGGTGAGGATTAAAATTAGATTTTTAGTAGATTTTGATAGAAGTTTTTGGAATATGTGATTGAAAAGCTGTGGGACCATGAAAGATGTGGTTAATATTGATTGCTTGACTTTGACTTAGATTAAAATCTGATTTTAATCCGTATCAAACAGGGCTAAGTTGGTGATATAATTTACACTCACATGACATTAACCTTCATTTGAATCCTTTATGTGCTAAGTCACCAATTTATTGTTAATGATGGATGTGTGTGTATATATTTATATTTTTTTTGTGTAAATTAAATTTCTTTGATAGAATAAAATATGAGATGTGCACTGTCATCGTTGTCACACTTGAATTGATGTCCGCTCCAAAATTATCTTCCTTTCATCATTTACAATTCATTTTCTACTTTTACTGTCAATTATTTTGTTAAAATGATTCAGCTGTTTGTATTATCTACTCTCATTTCAGAGGACGTGACTCCAATTCCCACAGACAGCACTCGTAGAAAGGGTGGCAGAAGGGGAAGAAGGCTGTGATTTTTCCTTGTCGGCAATCGTACTTGCTGCTTTTGGAGGGACTCCTCTAGTCTCAAGTTTATTATTCTCATTTTGCGTATTTTGGAAGTATGTAGTTTAAACACAAGTTTTGTTGACAAATTATGAGAATGATTTTACTGAATTACAAGCCAACTATCATATGACTTTTATTTATCGTCTGATGGGTTTTATTTTTTTTGAGGGTGTTAATTATTCATTGTGATGTTATCTCGGTTGCATTTACATGTTTTGGTCATTTCCTGGATTTGAAAGCAGCATTGGATCATTACCTTTCTGTTGTTCTAATATTCTATTAGATGATAAGGATCCTTGCATCAATTACCCCTGTTCAAATTTTGTCTTGGTCCAACTGAATTGTGTGGAACCTGTTTTTGGAAGCAATGTTTTATAACCACTAAATTTGTACTAGTTTATTCCTCGATAGAATTGCCACTGTTCGACTTTGTGTGCTAGTTTCATTCACTAGCATTTGATTTTCATGGTTGGCAATTGTTTTGCACTTTGCCAATGGTTTTTAGTTGTCTAACTTTTGCCAACTTATGGAGCGAATTGTAATATTAGTAGTGGGATTTTGCATGTAGTAGGCAAAATAGTTTGGGATTTCACGATGTTGATTTTATGATTAATACCCAACACAAGACTGAATAAGCTAGGTTTGGCAAAACAATGTACACAATCATGCTTGTAACAGGCATTTTGGCTTATGGCTCGTCATCTTGTGCCTCGACTGGGTAGGGCCACGCCCTAAGATCTAAGGCTAACTCGAAGTACCATCATAGCACGTTCATCTTATATCCCCTGTTGGGAATAATTCTTACAGCTTGCCAATGGACATTAGGGCTTGAACTTACAGCTAATGAACATGGGTGGATTATCATCCCATATCCAAAATATTAGCTTTTAATGCTCGTAGGCAAGTAGTAAATGAGTTTTTGTGTTTATCTATCCTTCTGGACAAATAAGCAGAATCGATCACTTCAAATCCACAATGACATTCATTTATCTTCAGGAGAAGTACAGACCACAGCAGGGGAAAACAGAAGGAAACTTAGAACCAAAAACGGAGAATGAATGGGTAGAAGAGCTTAGGCAAAACTACTACACAAGTCCATTCTCCTTTTCACAGTTTCAGCTTTTCTACTAGAGATTTACTGTCAAGTCCTTTACTGTAGAAGTTCTCTACGTATTCTTGCTTTGAGAACATACGATACTGAGCTGGTTTCTCAGGTGAAATCAACTCTGGCAGTGGTCCGTAGTGATTGGATTCATCCCAATTGCCAACGTCAAACCAATGAACAATAGAAATCCGTGGTTCCTTGTGCGAATTAGCCTTAACACGATGCTGCACACTTTTGTACTCGCCATTGGAGACAATCTGAAAAAGAAAACCCTTTTTACCATTTGTCTCGATATGTATCAAGATTTCCATTTCTTGACATGAGAAATCAAGAAAAAAGATTAAATTACCTGAAGGAAGTCACCAATATTGATGATCAATCCACCTGGAAGAGGCTTTACATCTACCCATTTCTCCTCATGCTTCACCTGCAATCCTGGAACTTGATTTGGCAATAAAATTGTCATAACCCCAGGATCAGTATGATCCGAAAGCCCCACCGTCAAGTCGGGTTGAGGGCAATACGGGTAGAACATCCCTCCAAATATCCTAGTCTCCAAAAGGGATGATTCCTTGAGCTTTCTTGAATCGAGTCCCAATCCTTCTGCTAATAACTCCCCCACAATGTTCCCCAACTCGGCTGCGTTCTTGTCCCATTCTACCTGTCCGAAGATTAAATTTTGAGTAAATAAAATATGTCCTCGGCAATAGTTTAAATAGTTCAACATTATATTGGATCAAGTCCTGTCTAAAAGTTGTGCACATGGGTGTGTGTCGAAGATTTAATTGAAAACGAGATATTTGATAAAATAATGAATTTGACATGTACACGAAGGATGTGTTGAAGACACAATTTGGATGAATTTTTAGACGGGACCGTACAACATTACCAGCTCGTTGCGGTATATATCAGGTATCTGATCAATCTGTGGCACTGCCGGCGCCATCCAGACAGAAACATAGTCATGCCATGTTGCAACTTTGGACTTGAACAAGTCATAGTTGCTAGAATAAGTTACTCCACTTTGCCCTTGACGCACATAATACTTCGCCTTCAACTCTTGAGGTTGCTCATGGAATGACTTTATAGCAGCAGTTATTTCATCAAGAACAGACAACGGTATGCAATGGTTTATAACTTGGAAGAAACCCCAAGTATTTGCTGCTGCTCGAACTTGTTCAACAACTATAAGCCGATGATCAGCCGAGTTTACGTTAGAAAGATCGATTATGGGAATTCCAGAAGATGTGAATGTTGATTTAAGGTCAGAGATTTTTTCCTGTGGATGAATGAAGATACGAGGAATGGTTGTTATACCGGAATCTGATAAGCCTTTGACGCCGATTTTGGCTTCATCAAATTCCTTCACTTCTTTCTGACGATCATATGATGGTGGTGCAGCCATGACAACCTCCATTTCCGCCATCGTAGAGTTTTGATGTTCTATTAATTTGTCATAGTTTCTTAGTACTGGCCTGTGCTCTTTATACACAGTAGATTTGATATTAGCACAAATTCTACTATGTTTTGATTTCTATTTTTTCAAAACTTATTTTCAACTATAAATTCTCCTATAAAATAATTTTACGTGCAAATCCAAAATTTGTTCCTACTTTTTAACCATACATTCTCCAACAAATCACTATATTAAAATACATTTTGACAAAAAAATGGGGCACTCCTCTTAACTTAAGTTTTAGCGTTATTCTAAATTTTAAAACAATGTTGACAAACTCTATGTTGGTGCACCCAATGGACACAAAAACATGCACGTGAGTTGAAGCAAATCTACGTACGAGCCTGTGTAATGAACACATTGTATAGTTGAATAGACGTACCTAATTGAAGATAAATTAAGGTCCATTTGGCATGACTTTTGAAAGTCAAAAGAAATTTTTGAGACTCAAAAATTGCTTTTGAATTCATTTGACTAATTTCATGAAAGTGCTTCTTTTAGTTAGAAGTGATTTTAGAAGAAGCTGATCTAACATGACTTTCTTTAAAAACACTTTTGGAACAAGAAGCTATTTCAAAAATTAATTTTTAGACAAAAATTAAGGTAGTTTTTTCAAAAGCTTTTCTATAGAAAGTAAAATCAAAAACAAAAGTCATATCAAATGATTAGTTTAGTATTCATTACAATTCTTGTTCCATTTCTGCACTGGTTGTAGATGCTTGATTCCCGAATTCTTTATATTATTGTTACATCAAACCTAGTGTAAGGTACAAGAAAAAATTGGCCGGCAGGCATTATAGAAGACAATTATATAATGGTAAAATGCTAAACGCGATTCCTATTCTGACATTGACAATTAGTTTGATTTGTTGTTTTATTCATAAATTAAAGTAGTTATATTAGGAAAGGACAAGGCAGAATTTGGAGTCTTTGCTTGGGTCTACAATGGGAACCAAATCCCCTTCATTTTCTGCTCTTTGATGGGAGAATAATACTTGGTGTATAAAATCCCTTACATAATGGCTTACCTACAAGTCATTATGTATGGTATTTTGTACGTATAGCACGGTCCTTGGTTGGAAAACAGATTGACATCATTAAGTTGACTTTTTAATTAGGGTGTGTTTGATAGGGAGGGAATTCCATGGAAAATGGAATTTGTTTTCCAATTTCCCACTTTTCTTATGTTTAATAGGTATTTTTTTCTAAGCAAAAGATTTTCCCACTTTTTCTTACACTCACATTTTCTTGCTTTTCTT
>CAIGRS010115643.1:0-23398 GCA_903798395.1 Fraxinus floribunda
CTATGACCTCGAAATAATCTGTGACCAAAAAATTTGACGATATGTGACCAGTAAATAAATTCGTGACTTATAATTATGAATATGTGACCATTAATCACAAAAATGTGACTTTATTATCTTTATTTAATAAAAAAAAACCTGATTTTTGAATTTTTAAATTATAAACTTGCTTTTTGAACACTTAAACACCTTATTTTTAATTTTTTCTCAAAAGAAAACTCAGATGTAGGTGGCCCATGGGAAATTAAATATTGCAAAAAATACGGGCCCACCCGTGTAGGTGTGTTTTGACAGTTTTCTCACAGCAAAACCTTTAATCATCCGCCACGTGCTCATGAACACACTTTTACTCGTATGAAAGAATTGCACCCTAAACTTCCTCCCCTCCCAAAAAAATCTTCAAAAGAGCGCTGCAAAGCTAAGCTGAGCTGTTCCCGCCGGTACGTATTACCACCCTTCTACGTCATCAACCTCCCCACCTCACCCCCACCCAACACAACTTTGTCATACAGACATATAGATACATCTCTATATATTAACAAAATCAGATTACGAAAATAAGAGGGAGAATGGGATAATCTGCTCCCTCTTTTACCCCTAACCAAAAACCCCTAATTTTCACCCTCTTCACTCTTTCTCGCAATTGGGAGATTTATTCCGTCCATCCTGCGTATATACACGTGATATACGCACATTATTATCATGTATAGAGAAAGAGGAGCAGCAGCCGGGAAGGGGGAAATGGGACACGTGGCGAATCTTAAGAGAATCCAGGAAGCCCTAGATAAGCAAATGGAGCGATCTCATTCCTCATCATCCGCTGTCTTTGTGAAGGGGGGAATCAATGGCAAGGATCCCCGCACTGCCTTCAAATCGTCTGCCCAGGATAATATGGCTAAATGCTCTGATGGTTAACCCTTTTATCCCTTTCTCAATAATTTATATTTTTCATTAGCATGTGTGTTTGTAAAACTGAGTTCTAGTGATGGCCCTTGATTTACAGTTCAGGATCTTGTTATTGGTGTTAATGAGGTGATTTTTGTACGTATTTGCTTGTGCGTTATATTGATTGGAGGCTGATTGAATTTTAAATAGTCAGTTAATGGGATTCTACCATTTCAAGAAACTGATATTACTGTTTATAGAAGTTATAATGATACTTTCGTTAACTAAAATAATGGTCCCATCTAAATGAAAAAAATAAATAAATATTAGAAATGAGAAAAAAAGGTAGTTTAAATTTCCTCTAATAATAGTTTCACATACATTATGAAGATGGTTGGGTGAAATCAATGCATCGAATGGCGTAATCGGGTATTGAAGCTATTTTCCCTCATGAGGCGATGCATAAGCATCTAGGCTTTTGAGCTCACCCACTACAAAATAAAAAAATTGTATGAAAATTAATAAAGTGCTAAATGTATAATAAATTATAACTAATCTTCAAAATTCACAATTAAAAAATTAAAATAATAAAAAGGAAGTATTACTTCAGTTGTTGCAGGCAATGGACTATCTTCAAAGTGGGTCAATGAGAAATATAATTTTTAAATTTTTAGTAATCGCTAATTCCTAAGGTGGGCTGGTTAGAAAAATACAATTATTCTCAAAGTTGATCAACCAGAATTTTTAATATTTTTGTGGGTCAGGCCCACACCTAAAGCAAAGTAAATAAGTTTGAAGAATTGAGGAGCACACGCCTCCGAGCCTTGAGATGTGTGCCTCACTCAACTAAGGTGTGCATCTCCAAAAACTACCTTATAATTGTGTACCTTGAGGCTTTTTTTGTTTGCCTCGGTGGAGTTCAATTGAGATTTTTTAAATTACGGGTAAATCTGCTATGGAATACAAATGATGCAAAAGGATTATAGTAGATTACAGTTTACTATGAATTCGTTGGTTGTGTTAGATGCACTTGTTTCATTTGTTACCTGATTTGAGACTTGGAAAGAATGAATGGTTATAGCCATTTGTGGTTTTAGAAATGATCGAATACCAAATAACTTTAAGAATAAGAAAAGATGGAAATTAGGAGGTTGTGTAGAACTAAAAGGTTCAGATCAAAATATAAAGCGTTAATACTTTGGATTTCTGCTTAATGAGTGATACTAGCATTTTGATGTAGAGATGCGTATTTATGGCATAGAAAACAAAAAACTACTACCAATTGAACATCTTAGACCAAACTCAATTTTAAACACGTACGTAGAATCGATGTATGTTCATGTAGAATCAAGTGTTTTGAAACCTCATGCCATCCAAACCAATGTTAAAATACGCTTGCCGCTCAACCACATATCAAGGCTAAGCATCGAGACTAGGAAATAAAATAATTAAAAAACATCAAAGTATAAAACCGTGCTCATTATAAACCATCACCATTTTTGAACATCCATAATTAAACAAATTAACTTGGCAACAAACAAAAAATTTATCAATAAAGTAGCAAATACTAAGTTCTCAAATTAGTAATCACATACCAAAATTTATACTACTATAAGTAAGAGTATCAATTTAGAAGTCTCCCATATCATCTTTACTAATATAATGTCAAAAGAAAATATCAATGTAATTCCTCATCACTATCAACTTCTTTCATTCTCTGTCCTCATCCTCCACTTGCAATGGTGCCATCTCCATCTCCTTCTCCTTCTCCTTCCTTTCTGTGTAAAAGCAGAAAAAGAAAACAAAAAAAGCACATAAACATTCTAGGCTCAGCCTATGATAAGCCAGAAGGTTGAGGCCTAGCCATAAAAAAGCAAGACAAATGAGTGCTTGCTCCCAGTCACTCAAGGCTTAGCCTTGAGGTGTAAGCCATAGTAAGTCATGACAAAAGTGTCAGTAAATTGAGGTGTAAGCCTTGATTAATTCCACCCAAGGCGTAAGACTTATGGCATTTATAAAACTTCATGTGCAGCGTGCCTCAAGCATAATGTTACAGGCTTACAGCTCACTGAAACAATGACCCAAAACCTAGCAACGGCGATAATTTCCCCTTGATGTGTTTCGTCACATAAATGATCTCCAATGCTTCAATTTGTTTGCTCGAATCTATTTTCTTTTCTGGGAAAGTTAGTAATTTAGATACTATTGTAAGACTTGAAAAAATTTTCTTTTGAAGAAAGAGATTATTCAACTTTAAGGAAAATACAATGTTTTTCGAACATATGCCAATTTCTTGATGCACTTAAGATTACTGCTTTGCTATTTGGTTTTTAATGATAATTTGATGGTTTGTCCAAGAATTATGAGGTAATAATACAAACAAAATAACCAGACTGAAGTATGGTGCTTCATAGTTGTAAACAAAATGTTATTACTTTCGTGTTCCTCTTTCCTCGTGATTGGTTCTATAATCTATTGATGCATAAAATTGCCTAAATGCAAAACCGAAAGGTTGGCTGACCATCCTCATTGAGTTGGAATATCTATGACGAGAACAAACGAACTAACCCTTATTCCGATAAATTTGGGGATGTCTTGCTGATCCTTTTTCTCGGTTCCCTTCAACTAACCACTACTTCTAGCAAATTTTATGCTACTTAAACCAAAACATCTTATTATAACCTGTCATAGGAGTAGATGTATCCGAAGAAATTAGCAAAGAAAAAAGAATTATACATAACCCCCACCCCACGCCACCCCTGCATTTTCATTTTCTCTATGTATTTGCTTGAACGGTACTTTGTCAGTATGTTCTGTGTGTTTTGTCATTTCTGCATCCGTTTATTCCTTCACGTGACCATCACGTGACATTTTCTTTCTTAAAAATGAGGAAAATATTGATTTGGCTGTACATCATTGTGGATGACAAACTCTGAATTTCTCCCTACATTATGAAGACAACATTACAAGTATTTTCTTTAGAAGGACCTAAGCGCCTATGCCACTTGACACTTCACGCTGAGAAGTGTACTTCCAATGCAGTCTTAGTGCCTTGCCCAAGAAAATTTAATAAATTAGAGAATACAGATTATTTGATCTCGTTGTTGGATGTTTCCTTCCTTTCTCGACATAAATCGTTTTCTTTCACTCTCATGGAATACATTTCATGTCTTTTCAACTACATGCCTCTTAACTAAGGGAAACTATACGGCTCTAAATGATGGGACCTCTTCCTAATCAGCCAGCATAAGCATTTTTGCCGATTTTTGTCACATTTATCTCCCCTAGTTCAAGAAACAGACAGATGCAATCTGCATTTTCCTATTCACTTTCACTTCACATAAAGAATGAACGTAAATGCAGAAGTTTCTTTCTCAATGGCAATTCGGTAGTGATAAAAATTGTCTTTTCTTAACTTGCTATCTTTAGACATGAATTGGGGATAATAGTAAAAAAGATGCAGCACCCAAACCCAAGATATCATTTTTGCGCGTGTTTAACCTAGTGACTTGTAGCATTTAATGGCGCCTATGTAATGGAGATTTCATTTAAGACTTGCCAATAGTATGCGCTTATTTTAGGCATAAAAATAAAATTGGATCCTAATCTTTCTTTTATGTTAAAAATAATCCATTTTATTATTTTGTTATTTTCCCAATTTTATGAGGAATTTTAGGTATAAACAAGATTATTATTTTTGAATACTATGGATAATTGGTTTGATATATGAGGTATAACTGGGATTCCTCTCTACATATTCTTCCATTCTCTCATGCTTCAGCCATGTCTGGTGTTGCTCTTGAAACTTATTTCTTTGCCTTTTGCTGAGAGAAGAATTTTATTGTCTGTATGGCAGTGCCAAGCCCAAGGACATAAAACCTTTTGCATTCCTTTTCTATTCAGCAAGGCTACGTATAGAAAATCAAGAGACTTTGAACAGTGTGTAACTGTACTTGTTGGCACACCTTTCCTCCTGACTCTGCAGAAGATTAGTAATTATTTTACGTCTTTGCTGACATTTCTCTATTGTGTTGATAGCAGAAGTATCTGAGGCGGACAGTGAGGAATCAGATGTAAGTGGTTCTGAAGGGGATGACACTTGTTGGATATCGTGGTTTTGCAATCTTCGTGGGAATGAGTTCTTCTGTGAGGTTGACGATGATTACATCCAAGATGACTTTAACCTCTGCGGTTTAAGCAGTCAAATTCCTTATTATGACTATGCACTGGATCTAATTCTAGATGTTGAATCCTCACTTGGTATGTTGTTAAAAGAATTATTATTGTTTTAACAAGTGTTTCTTGAAATTTATGAATTATGATTCAATTCATATACCAAAAAGTTTGGATCTGTTCTTTTCAAGAATTATGACTATTGCTCTTAAAATTTGTGTTTTCCTCGAGGCTTGTGAACCAAGTAATGTTTAGGCCACAGTATTTTTCCAGGTGTAGTCCTACAAGAACAACTGAAAGGGGAAATCTTCGGTACTTCGAAGAAGTTGAAAACAAAAATTATAGTTATGATTTGATTATATCAGTAGGGTAACGAGTTTAACAAAAGATTTGTTTCATTTGACATTTCTTGCAAGTTATTGCTATTTTCAATTTGCGCTTAGTTGGCTTTTGCAAAAAGATGAATTGCTTTTATTTTTTTCACCTGTTGTGTTTAAGAAAAGATTTAAATGTTATACACGTGGCCCTATTTTATAGCTTAAACTTTTAAATCGAGTGGTTCAACATGGTACCAAAGCAAGCAGAGGTCCATTCCTGGGTTCAAGTCTTGTTGTCTCCCATTTGAAGTTGTGGAACATGTCATGAGGAAAAAATGAGCCCCACGTACACGTGTAGAGGCATGTTGAAGACAAGAATTAAATGATATACATATGATCTGCTCTAATAGTTTAAGTTTTTAGATTAAGTGGTTCAACATGTAGGTATTACAAAGCATTTCCTGTGCTGAACTTTTTTTGTGTGGTGGAGAGGATGTCATATTTAAACATAGTAGACGACAAGTTGCTTACTGCTTAAGGCAAGTGTAGTGATGCTTTGAAGAGGTTTTATTTGATTGCAGTACCCGAATCCTGTCCAAGTGTAAACAAGGTGCTAGGATATGGAAATGCAAAACCTGAAAATGAGATTTCTGTTATCGACAAATCTCAAGGAAAAATGCTATCTAATAGCAAGTGAAGTTGAAAATGCAATCACAGTGCACATCAGAGGCATCTCTTATCTGCTGTGCCCTATTTACTTATACAGCTTATGCTAAATCATGGACAGATGTGCCTTTCACTTTCTGTTTCATTAATTTTTATGGTTTCTTTGCGTATGACTTATATCTCATGGCTCTTTGTGTATATAGTTTTAACTTGATTATGATTTTTGGGAAATTCAAATCTTGTAGGTGAGTCATTTACAGAGGAGCAGAATGAATTGGTTGAATCTGCAGCTGAGATGCTTTATGGTCTAATACATGTCCGTTACATATTAACAACTAAAGGATTGGCAGCTATGGTGAGACTTGGTTCTATAATATTATTGTTTTAGTTCCTCAGATTTTATGCAATATGTGAGCTGGCAACCTGATGCAGGCAGGAGTAAGAGTTTAATATCTTTTCACAAGTCCTTGGACCAGTATTTTTACTCTTATTGAACTTTTTAAGTTTAGTTGGTTATGGATTAGGTTATAGTTAGGCTATTAATTTAGTACTTTAGGTTTACCAACTAGAATTAAATTACTTCCCCAAAATTTTTGAACTTTTCCCAGTTAAGAGTAAATTTTGGATCTTTAGGTTTAGAGGACCTATTTAATTGTTCCAGGAAACGTAGAAATTGGATAATCATCATTTACAGTCCCGAAAACTTGGGTTCGTTTCATAGTTAAGTGTAAAGCAGCATATCTGGTGTCAACTTCGATCTCCATCAATGTTGCTTCATTCTTTCAATCCTGTTTAGTTGTGTAATTTTGCTGGTTTAAAGCTTGTCCTCCAATCATTGCACTTTCACAGCTAGAGAAGTACAAGAATGCTGAGTTTGGAAGATGCCCAAAAGTATACTGTTGTGGGCAACCCTGCCTACCTGTTGGTGAATCGGACATTCCCCGTTTAAGCACAGTGAAAATATATTGTCCCAAGTGTGAAGATATTTACACTCCTCGATCCAGGTTCCAAGAGAGTATCCTTTTAGTGCTATTTGATTTGGTGGAACTCATCATCCGTATTCAACTGATTGATTTATAAACTTTGGACCATTTCATTCTTTCTGCCAAACTTGTTTATATTGGTTCTTTAATAATCAAACATGGAGGCATGCTTAAAAGAGAATGTATGGGCTGAAAATGCTGAAACTATTTAAAATTGTCCTTTTCTTTTCCACCTATTCGATCTCTCTCAATTTTTGTTCATGCCTAAAAGATGGTGAATCTGGGTGTGGAGATTGACTTCAATTGCAGTTACGAAGTTTGGTTTAGAAAAATCAATTTCTCCTCCCGAATTTAAAACTCTCTTAATCCTTATTGTCTGGAAATTGCCGTCATTTGTTTCTTTAACGGATTGGAAGGCATTGATGGAGCCTATTTTGGAACAACATTTCCCCACCTATTTCTGATGACATATGCACACCTCAAACCACAGAAGTCTTCACAGAGCTATGCTCCTAGAGTGTTCGGGTTCAAGATCCACAAGCCGTGAAGCTCAAGTCATGAGAAGCCGTTCAGGTGTGAAGTTCAAAATTATTACTTCTTTGGAACTTCTTTTACCTGCCTGTGAGGTATTTTTTCTTGTTTATGGTAGAGAGTAAAGCTTTTGGCAGTAAAATTATTTGCCATGGCCCACAGTACATTACTTCTTATTTAATGTGGTGATATCTTGATTTGAAGCAATGCTTATTAATTCAGATTATTTCTTGAGATTCCATATCAAATGGTTTTCCTAAATTTCTTTGTTTACGAGGATTTTAATACATGTGGGGGACGGGAACAAGTTTTTTCAGCTAAAGCATG
This sequence comes from Fraxinus floribunda, assembly GCA_903798395.1. Taxonomy (NCBI): domain Eukaryota; kingdom Viridiplantae; phylum Streptophyta; class Magnoliopsida; order Lamiales; family Oleaceae; genus Fraxinus; species Fraxinus floribunda. Next base: position 7,883 of record CAIGRS010115643.1, read on the forward strand.
TAGCTAGGCTAATATTTTGATGTGAATAGCAAACCAAAGAATTTGATCATTTTCTGAATTTTTTCATCTGCCTGCTATCTTCTTCATTGATTTGCCATGGATGGAATGTTGGAGTTAAGAGGCAGCTTAGCCCTTGTTTGATATGCATTAAAATTTTCATTTTCATTCTTCTACTTATTTTCAACCACAAATTTTCCATCAATTTACTATTCCAAAATATATTCTTTCAAAAAAATGTGGCTCATACACACCCATGTATGTCGTTGTCTGGATCAGATGTAGTTTTGAAAGATTTGTGAACATTGGATAATGAGAAAAAAAAGATTTGAGCCGAAATGCAATGGTCCAACTCTTTTAGCCCCTGTTTGGCCCCCATTTTGGGGTGTTGAAATTTATTGGAATAGTGATTGATGGGAGAATGTGTGGTAGAAAAGTAATGAAACGTTTTAGATTTGTGTGTAACATTATTTTATTTGATGAATGTGATTGAAATTAAGAGAGAGAATTAATGTAATGTAATGGAAAAAAATGGGTGCCAAACGGAGGCTTATAGAGCAAACTTTACTTATTTAAGTGGACGGAAAGCCTTTTGTTTTTGTTCAGCTTTTTCATAGTTGAAAGAGGGTTATTGTCTAACTCTAAATGAATGAACATTAATTGATGTACATTGTACATGATATGATCAATTGGCTCAAGCTATGGACGGTCAATTTGGCCCAAAATTAGCTTAGGAGGGTCGTGGTCAATAATTCTGTGTTTCGATCGAGTCGATATTGTAGCTAGCTGGTCATTGTTATTGTGATTGATGTAGTCTTGGGATTGAGGAAATTGGTTGGTCAGGTGAAAGTTCATGGACAAAAAAATTCAAACAAATAATGATTATAAACTTACTGGCAATATCATTATTTGGACAACTTTAGTGAATGAAAAGGTGAAAAACAAAAATAAATAGCTTTTTTAAGTTTTTCAATTGTGGGGGGCAAAATCAATTTCCAAACAGGGCACAATTATGAGCCTTCACTGGAGAAGGTGGGACACCAAAAATACCTAAAAGTGAGCATGCATTTAGAAAAAAAAAAAAAACAATTACAATGCAATAATGATGGTACGCATGGTAGTAATATTCTTTACAATATTGTCATATGCCTTTCACCTTAGAAATATCAATATGATAATGTGAGTCAATCATTTAATTTTGCACAAAAGTGTTGATAAAGGCATGTTTATGTTTTTAATCTAAGTCTCACCTTAAAAGCATTTCAATACCTATAATCTAGCTCCAACTACTACACTGCAACCCTCGTCTGAAAATTAGAATTTTAGTAAATTTTGATAAAAATTGATAAAATGTGTTGTTAAAAAGTTGATTAAATTATGGATCTCATGAAATGCGCGGTGAAAATTTATTGTTCTTTAACTTTAATTTTTTAAGCTAAACCAACTAGGATCATAATATATGCGTGTGGTGTCATGTTTGATACGTTTAGATTGAACATAACTAAGGGCTTGTTTGATAAAAACCTTTTAACCTGTCAAATTTCAATTCTTACCAAACATTTCGTGGACTCACTTTCGTCGACTTTAATCAAATTCTGTTAATTTTTTAAATTAAAGCTCTATCACACACTCGCTAAGGGTGGATGTGGTTCAATTTGATTTGTTTTCATGAGTAATGAATCAACTCGAAAATCAAGTAGAAATCCTACACATTGAACAAATGGTTCCACATGCAATGGTAAAATTGAATTAGACCAGAATGGACTAGCTCTGGTTTGATTCGGTCCGATTTGTTTCCTTTTTATATTTCAGCAGAAAACTGTAAAATACAAACTCTTGAGTAGATTTTTTGAATTTTGATTGTATAGTTTAAATCGAGAATCGAACTAAATTAGCCGGATTTTGATTTGCATCATGTACCCTAGACAACTTATAACATGCCTTTTAAGATAGAATTTTGGTATGAACACAACTGAAAAACATCATGGTAGCATGCGCAGGCGCAAACATAAAGGATGAAATTGAAAAATAAAAGAGTGTAAAATATTTTGCACGTAAATTTAAGTTTTTTTCAATTTTTTAATCATGCATTATTCAAAAAAATTTCTATTTCAAAATTCATTTTCCTTACGTTAATGGTAGACAAGTAGGGACTAGATGAGAGTTAAATCTGAAATGACAAATAATAATATTATATTGGTCACAGGTGACCGATCTTACCATAACAGGTTAAAACAAGTCTGATTTTAACCAATTATGAATTGAAAATAGCAAAATAAGTTTAAGGATTATTTCTAATCACCCCATCATTGTATCTCATAATTAGAAATGGACTACCTGCTTTTGGACTGTAATCCACAATTTTCTTTAATTTCAATAGTTTTGTTTTCTCATGTCAATTTTCTCTTAATTATTTTCACACGCTACTCTTGAGTAACGTACAAAACGAAACGTCTTCGAAAGAAAACAAATGACACTTCTAACTGTGTTATGCTTGAAACAATTTTGTCTTCCTCGTGTTTACTAATTTTATACAAACTGGTCCACACGCACCCACTGCAAGACCCGTAGTAAAAGAATATTCTCTCGAATCTCGAAATTCCATTTTAAAAGATTGATCATTTTTAACATTTATAAGCTATGCTATGCATAATTTTACCCTAAAAAAATTTCATTAATTCAAGAAGTACATGATTGAAATACCTCACAAAGTAATTAATTGCTTTCAGAGTTTGTTTGCTTTTATCAGCGGCAATCCCACCGCAAAAAACTGCCACTAAAAAAATGGTATTCCTTTTCCCAAACACACACTCCAAATCCCAGAAAAATTAAGTAATTTCTTGCAACTTTTCGCATGAAAATTAGAGTACATTTTCTCACTCTTCATACCACCATGCTTACACCTACTCTCTACATTTTAACACCCTTTTTATTTTTTGGGAAATTGAAAAAAAACTCTCTGGAAGTGGAAGATATATGTGCTGTGAAGACACATTTTTAAACAAACTATTAACATATATTCTTCAGTTTTTAAAGTTAATTGCCAGAGATTCTGAGTTGAATTTATTTCCCTTTAACACTTCTTTTCACGTTTAGTACAATATTCAATATAATTAACAGTATAACAAACACGATTTTACTGTTCACTAATATTCGTTCCATCAATAATTTTAGAGAAACACTAGACTTTCCCAACAATGAAGATGTATTAAGTGATAATTAAGATACAATGTCCACATTTTTATGGGACCTACAATTTTTATTAATTTTTCGACCACATGTTTCATCAATTTTTATTAAAATTCACTAAAAATTTGATTTGTAACTAGACCAAATGAGGGCTAAGAAAAATACTAAAATAGCAAATACTATTTCTACATCAACTCGGGCAAGAGCAAGAGCAAGAGCAAGAGCAAGAGCAAGAATTGTAATATGGTACAATGTACATAATCTTCGTCCAATACAAGTGAAGTCCTAATATAGTTGGAAGAGTTTCTAGAGATCATTAAGTTTTAGATAAATGGGTTAATCTAACGAGCACGCTGGGCTTAACTCAAAGCCAAAAAATTGGCTTTTTTTCGGCCATATCAAGAGTGATGCCGTCGAAACAAGCTAAACATGCGCCATGACACTGGACATAGCTAGCTAGGTTGAAGCTAGTAGCTAGTTTACATTGGCTGATGAGATGAGCAGAACTCGATTGACCCATAATCAAGAAGTTCTTCAATCATTTGCTCTATATGGTCTTCTTCAAGTGGCTTGATTTCTTGGACTTGCACCATTGGTTTCTTCTCATAATCATCTGACCAAAAACTGGTTTCATAATTAGTAACATTTTCTACTTTAATGGCACTGGCATTGCCCAGGATTGGTGCATTTCGCGAAGGAATTATTTGAGGAGCACTTTGTTCTTGGATCGATTGTTTAGCAGCCATTTGAAGCGAAGCCATGTAGCATTTGTGCAATTTTGCTGTCAATGTGGCTGACAGAAGCTGCGATGAAGAGTTATTCGAGTAATTGGGATTGTAAGGGAAATTAGTTCTAGCCCTTGGACCACACATTAATCTAGCTGCTTCATCATAGGCTCTTGCTGCATCTTCTGCTGTCTCAAATGTGCCTAACCAAATTCTAGTCTTTCTGTAACAAAATTAAGACATCTCTTGGCATCAGTAGAGTCCAAACTTATGCATTTGCACATTTTGCCAGTGTAAAATAAAAATTAACTATCGACTCTTTTTCACTGTCATAGAAAGACCAACTTACAGTAAAGGATGACGAATTTCAGAGACCCACGAGCCCCAATGCCTTTGTCGAACACCACGATATCGCTGCTGCGGTCGGGCCATTGTTAGCTACTCAGAATTATGAAAGAGGGAATGATACATTAGGACATGGAGGGGTCTGAGGGGTTTTTGTACTTGGGAAAAATTCTTGCAAGTGCTCTTTTTTTAGCCTACTGGCAAGCAGGTTGAGGAAAAGGGTCCCACATAACACAAGCTCTTGGACCTTGTTTGGCAATATCTACTGTATTTACTAATTACCAGTTGGCTTATAGTGACATAATTATTAAATATATCAATTCATAAGTTGGCCAAATTCAATTCATACATATTCACATGATTATAATAATATATATATATCTCAATCCTACACTTGTTTTTAATGTCCCTTCATTGTGAAACAATATCTTAGGTCATAGTCTTGTAGATATTTCTCATGTGAGTGTATATCATGACTCAATCAAGATTTTTGAATGCCAACAAATAAAATGAAATTGATATAGAACAAGGGATAATAATTGATTCAATTATGTACAATTCATTCAAGTTAAAATGAAAACAAGGATCAAACTAGTATAGAAAATAGTAATAGTTTTTTTGAACCTAACTACAATTGGGCAGACAAACTATCTAATTTTTTGATTTTCTCAAGATTGTTAAACCTCTTTAAAATTGTTGAAAATTACGACTACGTAATATAATCATAAAATAAAGGTGTGGGTATATCACTATCTTTAAGAAGATATTCAGTTAGGGTTATACATCATGATCATCCAACTTTATACTTAGTGTTATATTGGACACTAAATTTAATTTTATTGCATCATGGTTATCTAACTTCATACTTAGTGTGACATTAGTCACCCAATTTGATTATATTATAAAAAGTTATCGGGTGACTTGATTGAAACTAAGTATGAAATTGGGTGGTCATGATAAAACAAATTAAATTATGTTGCAAATGTTACACTAACTATGAAGTTGGATGACTATGGTCAAACAAAATCAAATTGAGTGGTTAATGTGACAATAAGGGCCGGTTTGTGCCCTATTTTGGTATAGAATATATTTTAGAATAATAGATTAATGGATAATGTGTGGTAAAAAATAAAGGAAAAGTTTTTGGATTGCGTGTAATATTATTTTATTGAAAAATGTGTGGTTGAAAAAAATGAGAGAGAAAAATATATCTTGAAAAAAAAAATATAGGGATTAAACAAGCTCTAAATATGAAGTTGGATGATCATTGGTGAATTTAACTCTATTTAGTCATCTATGATGATAGTTCAAGAAAATCGTTTAGCAAGATTTTCTTGACTTTAAGCTATGTTTGGTTTAGCTAAAAAATTGAAAAAGATTTAAGTTAAAAATAAAAATTAATTTTAATCACATATTTAATGGATTCCACAACTTTTATCATTTTTTCAAATACACACATTTAATCAACTTTTATCATATTGTTAGTAAATCAAAAGGATAATGATATTTAGCACCACTGATATTAAAACACTAGTTTGGGTGATAATAATGCAACATTAAATGAGAAAATTAAATGAATCACGTAATTCTATATTTCATTGAACTTATTACTTACTGCCATCTGAACTAATATTGTAGTACAAATAGTGTTAGACAACATTATTCTTGCTAAAAACTCCACCATAAAAATTTGATTCTCTCATTAAGTATAATAGGGTAACAAAAGATGAAAGTATATAGCATGCTTGTCTAAGCATAGAAGTATTTGAACAAGTTATTTTTGTTTTTTGTCTTATTTATTTGATGGTACATTACAAATTACTTTTAGAATAAGTAGTTTATATACATTTAAATTTCACTTATAAAAAAATATTTATTTTAAACGGAATGAAAAGGAAAATATGGTACGAAAAAGTAGGGAAGAGAATTGCGTTATAAAAGTGGTTCACAGTTGTGGGGAATGAGAAAACGATGGGTGAGATTTGAAATTATTAAACGAAAATAAATTATTTTATAATCGCCCAAACTAGAAAATGACTCCAACTTCATTTTTTAGACAGAATCCTAAGGTTATGCTAAAATTGGGGGAAAAAAATTAAAAGTCCTAACATTTGTGGTTTTTTGGAAATTATTAAAGAGGTGACTGTGAGTTCAAAGGTGAAATATGTGAAATTCTTTGTGAAAACGCGTGAGGAGAGATGGGTCCAATTTTAAAATCTAATAAGGGTCCCAGGCCCTATGCTGTTTCATATTCCGTGACACTGGTCACTCTCACGATCTTGTCATATTGAAAAGTACAATATATAATATAGCAGCTGTTTGATACACGTTAAAATAGAAAAAAATACATTTTTAAGTGATGTGATGGTGAATATGTGATTGAAAAAACAGAAAAAAGTTATTAATGTGATAAAAATATTATTTCACTGAAGAATGTATAGTTAAAAATGAGTGGAAGAATTGAATGAAAATTATAATGTGACTTAAAAATGGACATATACTTCTCTCATGCTTAGCTATGTGTAGCTATTAAAATTAAATTTTTTATCTAAAATAATATTATTTAATATTATTGATGCTAGAATATCAGTTTAAATGATCACATTTAATATGTTCAATTACATGAATCATGTAACATTGCATTTAAGTCTATGTTTGATACACATTAAAATTTTCATTTTTCATTTTTCTATTCATTTTCAACCACATATTTTTAATAAAATAATATTTTTCAATTCCGTCACATCAATAACTTTTCATTCTTTTTCAATCACACATTCTCTATCAATTTTCTATTCTAGAATATATTCTTCCAAAATAATGTGGCTCAAACACCTCCTAAATGAATCTTTCATTTACTATCATATAGTTATTATCTATACTAGTACTTGACACCAGTTCTAATTAGTAACATTACTTTTTAATTTATTTTAATAATTCATTTCATGGGATCCATAACTTTTCAATCACTTATTTCATCAATTTTTATCAAAATTTACTAAAAAAATCTATTTTTAATCCTCGCCAAATATGGTCTTATTCTTAATCATAGATTTAAAAAGATTATGTATTATATTTTAAGTTATTTTTTATATTCTTTATTAAATTTCCTTACTTTTTATTTAAAAATGAAATTTAAAGAATCATTTCTCAAAAACATTTATTAAACAAGGGCAAAAGATTTCAAGATTTTTAGCCACAATTTGATAGAGATTAAAATCAGATTTTTTTTTTTTCGATAAAAATTGATGAAATATTTGGTTGAAAAGCAGGGAGTCCCATAAAATACAATGTTGAAATTAATTACTGTTGATCAATCTGTTTGATCTATTTCCTCTTCCCCCTAGCCATTTACTGTTTATGCCACTACATGGGCAATGTTTAGTCCATTTTCTACTGACAGAAAAATTGTTCTCACAATTCTTGATTTCCCATCGAAACTCCGTCGTCTGAAAGCAGGGGCAGCCCTCGAGCCTGCATTCTTGCACGCCAAAATGACCTCTCTTTGGATCTACCCGAAGTGTTTTTGCATACTCTGTCTTGCTTGCAATCGACCACGAGGAAATCAATTCTGGATAAGCCTTGCATGGCCTCATCCGTTGACAAACATTGACTGTTAGTCTTTCATCCCAACCAGCTACCATAGCTGATAAAGTTTTACGTTGAAATTGCCATAACTGTTACAAACTATGAACTAAATATAATTGGGAAATATGACGAAGAATATTATGACAAACTTTAACACAAACAATATGAAAATAATAAGCTTTTCAAAATAAGAGAAGGTTAAACTGTTTCTATTTATAAATAGATGATTATACTTACTGATTTTACAATGTAAATACAAACTTTTGAAGTTTATGGCGACCAAACTAACTCCATTATCGTTTCTTGATTTTGGGCTTCTTTTTCTTTCTTTCTATTTTTGGGTGCTTTTGCAGCCTTTTCAATTCAACTTGTGTGTTTTGCTTTGCTAACAAAGGTGTGGAATTTGCATCTGATGCTAACAAAAATCTGCACCTATTGATGCTCAAGCTTGGCGACTAAGGAAGCACACGAACTAAATCTCTGGTACCTGAAACAAAGGTGTCGATGTGCATCATGTCGTCCTCCAATGATTAAATTAGAGAGAATTTATGCGTGAGTCTATAAATTGAAAATTATGTAAAAGTATACCTGAATAATGAATAGAAGTCAAGTATTTATAAGGGTAAGTAGTTCAATCTTGGTGGGATTAGGTCATTTGAATATCTCATATTGTTTAAAGATTCATGCATGATTTGGAAATTGGAGTTCCATTACAATTGTAGGACCAGTTATAGTTTGGTGGTAATAGGATTGTGGAGAAAAAATCGTTTTATGTATAAGAGTTATGATTTGAGCATGAGTGTAAGATTGATGTGTTTGGATGAAGCTAGGACATTTGGTAAGCAGAGTCCCAATAGATCAAGTAACTAAAGGATAAGCACTAGACCGAGTTAGTTACCCTAGAACTCTGTGATATGGTGTAAATTAATATTCTCGAAGATGCTCGAGCCCGAGCATGGTCTTTCTGCAAACGACCATAAGGATCTTCGAGTGAAGTGTTCGGTCCTAGTGTCTGAGCTAAACAAAATCCGGATATATCACTAGCCCTCGTGCATCTGTTCCCGAGGCTCAGGCTTCGAGGCCGAGATGCACATAGGTCGGGATAAAGTGTTGGAAGCTTTTGATGCCCTCGGTACACTATGATCAAGAACAAGTATTTGGACTTGAACATGTTCGGGGATAAACTAATCGGTATTCCCCGAAGATATTGTACGCTGATGTGAGGTGTTAAGTGTAAATTATGCAATTGGAGGGAGGTGCCCTTGGTGCTTGACACGTGGTAAGACCCAATGGTCAGGGTCACGACTATTGTCTTTCCTCTTTGATACCTACAAATACCCCTTTTACCTTTCAGTTTTTACTTTTCACTCCGCTGTAAATCTTTTGTTGTGAGAATGAGCTCGGGCAAAACTCTTAAAATACCTTTTGTGCGATGGGTTATAGAGTTAATGATCGAGACTTTAAACTATGTCCTTAGTTGTTATTTAGAGAGATGTTGAGCAGTGAGGGTAATTGAGATTCTAGTAGTTCGGGTAGCAATGAGAACATAGGGACGTTGATCTCCCTATGGTAATTCCCATTGATGGTTGACCTAGGTACTAGAACGATCGTGACTTTACTTACCTCAATCTCCCTTGTACGTTTAAGGAGCATTTTACGATATCAACAGCTAGAGAATGTGGCATGATGCCCAATTGTGACGTTAAGACCCTCGACCCCGAAGATAGGAAGGTAAACGCTCGAGAGAGAGAGAGAGTTTGTTATTTTTAGGGATTTCCTCAAGGCCGGATTTAGGTGGCTCTTGCTCCTACTTTTTGTGGGCTTGTTGGTCAAGCACTCTATGTGCCCAGCTAGTGCCTACTGGGTGGAGGATGCTCATCTACTTTTTCATAGCTTGTAGGTGTTTAGGCATCACGCCCTATCTTGACCTTTACAGGATGGCGTTCGAGCTCAAGCAGCTCCCCTATTTTGCTTGTTTTGCCAACCTTTCTACTCAGTGAGGTTTTAGAACCTCGAAGGTGTCGAGCTCTTTGAAGGGATGGAAGGATAGATGCTTTTACATTATAGCTTGAGAGCCCGACCTTCCCTTTTGGCCTAGATGAGACACGAAGAAATTCTATGAGGGTCGAGCATATTTTGAGTCTTTTGAAATGGATATGAAGATGCTTAAGGATCTTGAAACCTTAGAGTATGACCCGAACAAGATCCTCGGGGATAACATCCTAGACCTTGCAGATATGAAAGGTGACGAGGGTAGGCCTCTTTTTATTTTTATTGTTGATGTTTTATGTATATCTCAAACTAGATATGTTGTTTGATCCCTCAGCTCTTCATTGAACTGTTAACTCGAAGCCCAAGGAGCCTTGGGTGAGATTTATTGGGCAAAATAAAGGAAAGAAGAGGCCTAAGGTTACTACTTCTAACCCGTCATTGAGGGGGTCAGGTGAGACATCGGGTGTCAGATTACCAGCCTCGAGCCCTCAGATTTCCCATCATCAATGGAGTTATCCTTAAGTTACTTCTGATTTAAATGACCTCGTGGATGAGTCTATTCCTACAGTGCTTGGATCATCCAGGATTTTAAACGATGCCACATTATCTCGAGCATTGTTGCAAAGTACAGAGGTGACGTTAGGTATGAGGAAGGCATAAAGGCACTGGAGCTTCTAACATTAAAGGTAATCTCAGCCTTCCCTCATCATTATCTATTAAAGTCTTGAACACGATGCATGGCTCAGGCTTTTCCCAAATTGTCCACCAAACTTTAAGCGTAGCCTAGGGATTTTCATTGAAAGGGATGGACGAGTCCCATAAGATGGTCAGGCTAGTCGAGGCTATGTAGCTTCGGGATAAAAAGCTCGAAGATTCTGAGGCTACTTGAGCTCTTCTCTTGAAAGAATCGCACGATGCAAGGAACAAGATGCAGAAGGTTTGAGATAAGGTCGGGATGGAAAAGGATGAAGCTGGAGACTTGAAGCTTGAGCTTAAGAGTGTAAATAAAGATTTTTTAGCTATCGAGGAATTTAAAAAGTATGAGGATTTGGACAAGCTGAAGGGCAAGTATGTCTTGGGATCTTACATCCATGCTTTTAAAGAAGCTCGAGCTTTTCTTTGTGCAAAGACGCCCAAAGTTTGCCTTGAAGAGCTGAAGACGATCTTGGAGATCGAAAGCCTCATTCTATCTGACTTTGAGGATGCTACTTTTAATGGGGCTGAGGATGATGTCCTCGGGGATGGTGATTTAGAGTAGGACCTTTCCCCTTCCTCCTTGTGTCTTGAGCTATTATTAGTACTAATGATGTAACAATTTTTTAGATATATACATTGCCCAACCATTGCATGGGTCTTTTGTTTTTGAATGAAGTTCATTTCTTGACCACTAATTTTGCTGTTCATTTTTAATTATGCCAAGTATTTATCTTGACGATTGCGACAGGCTCAATGTAAATAAATAATCCCGACCTTAAAGGATGGATTTATGAAAAAGGATTACTCTCAACGACTAGCTCGAACTCAATGTAAGTTCGTAGGGACATCCAATGTATCCCGAAGATGTTATACCCTCGAGGACCTTTGATTTTGATATTCATAAATATGATTTTTTTCAACACTCGGGATGGCTATGAGATCGAGAGTTTTACTTGAAAATTTTGTGGTTCTTTAGAATTGGAACTTGAAGTATTTACGATGGGCAAGACTTTGGTACTTGTGCGGAGCAAATCTTAGAGTGCTTGAGTTGGGCAAAGCTTAGGGTGCTTATACGAGACAAGACTTTAGGCATTATTTAGAATACAAAAAATAAACTTTATTGGGATATGATCTCGACAACAACTAATCATAGTAAACTTATCTTACTTAAAAAATAAATATGGGCACGAAGGCCCAACCAACTGAGAAGTAAAAGTGCGTGGGACAAGCAAGCCCGACTAAAAAACATGATAAAAAAAACTAGATAAATTACTAACTAAAGGTAGGGCAAACTACCTGTAATAAATCTTCAAATTATCAGCCTTCCATGGTCTGGGGAGTAGTCTCTTTTAGGTGTCTCTAAGACTGTATTATCTTTTACGGACTTGTCATATGGCTTTAAAAGGTTCTTTCCAGATTGGCCCAAGCTTGCCAAGGGCATGACCTGCTGCTTCGGTTCTTCTTAATACAAGGTCTCCAACTCTGAACCTCCTAGATCTAACCTTGTTATTGAAGTGTCTAGCTATTCTATTTTGATAAGACACGATCCTAAGGGCAACTTGTTCGCGTACTTCTTCCAGGAGGTCAAGATTTTCAATTGTGCATTCTTCGACCTCGGGCTCAAGTTGCCTGAGGCTAGGTAGGCTAACTTCAATTGGAATTGTAGGCTCAACACCAAATACTAACATAAAAGGGGTCTCACCTATCGCTGTCTTGTGAGATATTTTGTATGTCCAAAGTATAGAAGGTAGGTTATCGGACCAAGTACCCCTAGCATCTCTGATCCTCGTTCGGAGATCTTGCAATATAATTCGATTTGTCACCCCCTCCCCCAACAAGCCATTGTTTGAGGATGTGAGATTGATGTCGACTGCACTTCCATTGTCGATCAAAATCCTTTTCACCTTGAAGTTAGCTATAATCGCTGATATGACTAAGGCATCATCATAACAAGATAATATACCTTCCAAGTCCTTGGACCCATATGTAATGTCTTCAAAGTTATAATGAGTTGTCCTTGAAGTTAAGGTGCATTGTCAGGCAAACTACTTATGCCCACTGTTCGAGTCTCCTCCTAAGGTAATACACCCAACGATAATGTTAATGGTTCCTACTATAGGTTAACCACTGTCCCGAGCCTCAGGGGCCTTCCACTTGTTATGATTATTCCTTTAGCATTTGTCATGGCCAATATAAGTCCCTAAGAATCCTCTTTTGATAAGAGCCCCTATCTCCCGTTGCAAGGCTTTGCAATCTTTCATTGTATCCATAGTCCTGATGAAAGTCACAATTCTTACTCTTGTCTCTAATATCATGAGAAGACTGCATCCTTGAAGCCCATTTAAACTCCTCCATATCCTTGATTTCCATCGAGTGAATGACCTTGAAGTGTTCAACCAGGTGAATGACGTCAATGGTACCTCCTGTCTCTACTTATTCTGAGTAATCTCTAGTTGGGGATCTAAATCATGCTGTCTTTTATGTTCGGGCCTTTTAGAGGTCGGACCAATTCTTCTTGGATTCAATATTCCCCCCCCCATGTTATTGTATTTTTCACCTCAAGTGAGAAGCTCGATCACTAATTTTGGAGAAGTTTTTGACAAAGACATTTTGAGTGCTTCATAGCATATGCCATATGTAAGGACGAAGACAGCTACTGTGATATGTAGGCCGGGTATCTAGAGCCTTTCTTTTTTAAATCTCATCATGAAATCATGCAGGGTTTTTTGTCCTTGGCGAAGCTGCATGAGAGAAGAAACGATTTTCCTGATGCATTTGCTACTTGCGAAGAATGTATAAAACTCGTCGACCAAATCTGAGAATGAGGCAATGAAATTGGTCGTAGAGAGCTAATCCCAGGCAGTATTAGTTAAAGTTTGCGAAAAATATTTGCACATCATCGGATCTGGTGCAACTTGCAAATTCATGACGTCGGTATATACGTTGAGATGGTCGATCAGGTCAATAGATCTAGCGTACTCTCTTATACAAGGATACTTGAATATGTCTGGTAAGAGATATGACAAGATCTCGGGAGTGAATGGAGTGTTATGGGTAAAATTAGTCAACCCCTAGGTGTTTCGAGGCACACCAATCTTAATCTTGTCTTGAATGATCCTGGCAAGTTCAATAGAGTCCATAGTAACTGATCTAGAGCCCGAGGTCATAGGAGGTTTGCCCCATGTTCCAACACCATTATTAGGAAAAGGGCGAGGATCGGCCATAAAACTACCTTGGAGTACTAGCATTGGATGTGGATTTCTTTGACTTAGCTATTGAGTTAGCGTGTCAACTTGCTGGCAGAGCTCTTCGAATGCTCCAGGAACAACAACTGCCGATTGCGGTGTTGGTATTCCAGATGATTCATTCTTAAATGCCAGAGGATCTACAGCGGGCGTTTGATTAGGAGCGGATGAGCTTGCTGGAAGGTGTCCTGAACTTATGCTAACCATGGCTTTTGATAGCACCACAGATGTCGCCAATGACGATACCAAAAATCTGCGCATGTTGATTTCCCTAGCTTGACGATGGAATAAGCACACAAACATAATCTCCTTACCTGAGACAAAGGCATCGATATGTTTTTTGGTCACCCCTGTGATGCTTAAGTTAGAGAGATAATTTATATGTGAGGCTATAAATTGAAAATTATATAAAAGAGTACTTAAATAATGAATAGAAGCCAATTATTTTTAGAGGTAGGTAGTTCAATCCTAGTGGGTTTGGCTCATTTGGATGTCTTGTATTGTTTTAGAGTCGTGCGGGATGTGGAAAATGGAGTTCCATCACATTGTAGGACCAGTTATAGTTTGGTGATAATAGGATTGTGGAGATAGAATTCTATTATGTATAAGAGTTATGATTTAAATAGGAGTGCAAGGTTGATGTGTTTTGGTGAGGCTAGGACATTTAACGAGTCCCGATAGATCAAGTAACTAAGTGTTTGGTCCTAGTGTTTGGGCTAAACAAATCCGGATATATCAGCGCCAAAACTGGCCTTCAAATTTGATAGACAACAACTTAGAAATTGTTATGTCAAATTGTTATAATTACTCCGGATTGAAGAAGAAAAATATAATATGAATAATACATTGATGCAAAATGAATTGTATTGCACAATACATATTTATAGATGACAATGAAAGGATAACTACAAAAACTAATAAATACTCAAATCTAAATGTTATTGAGGTGTCGATCCATATCAGTTGGTAAAGAACTTCTATAAGGTGGATAAGATTTGAGGTTGTTATCTTCAATCTTCTTGTTAATTCGTTGCTTATTGCCACGGCAAGATGGAGCTCTCATTAAATATTTCAATCTTGGACATCGTGTGAGTGAACTTTGCAATAGACAATGGCCTAGCAAGAGTATCAGTAATTGATCGCTAGAGGAAGTATAGTAGTAAGAGTATCAGTAATTGATCGCTAGAGGAAATATATAGTAGATGGCAGATGAGCCAATAGTAACATGATTATGCACAAAGTCATAATTAATAACAATGTGCTTTATGAGGGAGTGAATAACTGAATTGAGTGAGAGATATGTAGCTCAAATATTGCTATAGAATATGGTAAACCGATGAGGCTATGGACTAAGCTTCATGGACCCCTATTCCGGTTACAATCAAATCCTCGTGTACCCTCCAAATAAGCACACTTCGCTGATAACAAACTGATGCCTCTACTTTTACAAGGTTATGCCTTTTGGGTTGAAAAATATCGGGACTACTTATCGACGATCATCAACAAGACGTTCGCTAAAAAGCATTGACTTGCAATAGAGGTGTACATGAAGTTTGGAAGCAAAGGACTAAATCAAACATTTAAACCTGGCCATGCGACCGAAACAAGCTGAGACAATTTTGTTCTTGTTATTACTTGTTCCTTTCTTTTCATAGAACCAAATTCCATATTTTTTTTTGTTTGTTTAAAAAATTGAAATAAATTGCATATGTATATTGTTTCGAGCGGGTTTCGGTACG
>CAIGRS010115677.1:0-11768 GCA_903798395.1 Fraxinus floribunda
ATTATTAGGAAAAGGATATTGGTGGATAACTAGATTGGTGTCCAGCCCAATGAATATTTTAATCACTTTTTCTCCATTCTTAATCATGTCTAATATTGTCTAGTCGCACACGCCATTTAGGGGAAGACCTTTAAACGTGCAAACAAATGAAAGAAATTGGAAATCTACCAAATGAGGCACATCCAAGTAGAAAGTTGTAACTACCATGAAAGTCAAATATTATGTAATTATACTCGAGTCTGAACATCGAGAGAGAGAGAGAGAGGGGGAGGGGGAGTGAGAGAGAGAGACCTCAAATATGCAACATACTTCCATGCCTTTTAAGAATTATCGTGTGATACATGTACCTATCATAAATGTGGTATTAGATTGTTCTGATACAATAATCCTGCAAAATTCATCCATCCCTTGGATGTCGAAGGACTTCCAACTACTCGTAAACACCGTCACAAATGGTACTTTCTCAAATTTACAATGTGACAAGTATATCTTCAAGTCTGTTTAAAACAACATATACGGGAACATGTCATCACTCCAGAACTTCGGGCAAAAGCAACACCCTATGTGCTCACCAAGTGTGGAGGCAATCAGCATCGTCTTTGAAAGTGCGTTCCCATGTTTCTGCAGCTTTACCTTTGTCAGAATAGGTCACATAATTGATAATACTAACGTGTGAAGGATGACGCCCTTATTTTTAATTGAACAAAACGATACAAAATCAAACAGAAAAATATAATTTTCCTCTTCCCTACCCCTACCCCTACCCCCCCACCCCCACCCCACACCCATTAGCTAACGTCACCTTCATTGTTTTATATATTTACTGACATTCTACTAAAAACTGGCGCCTTAAACTTTTGCTACTTGACTCTGTTCCCTAAGCTCCCGAGCAGCACTTACCAAGTCTATATGCAATAAAGATTTCAATTAAGTTTCATTTCCCAGGTAGTAGTACACTTTTGAGAGTTTTCCAAGCTACGCTTTACTTTCTTTTGTCTAGCAGAGTTCTTTAAACTCACCTTGCGAGGATCATACCTTGCAGTTTATACATAATGCAACAAGAGATCAGCTGTCGAGTTCTTTAGTCTGCAGCTCTGCCCTAAGTGAACATCTCCAAAAACATATCTGCATTATACAGAATGAAGCAGATTCCATACATTATAGAGAACTATTTACTTTTAACTTAATTTTTTTTTTGTTATTAAGGTGATTTACAAAACCTGCATTCATAATGAAAGGATAGTCTACAAAACCTGTATTCACAATGCTCAGGCCATGCACACCGAGCTTTTCCATAATCCCAATAGCAGTCATCATCCCTCAGAGGTCCACGCTTACCTGTTTCATCTTAAATCATAAAAAAAGACAAAAGATTGTTAGAAGATGTGATCAGTGACACCTACCTTTCGTCACAAATTTAAATTTTTTATCAGGATGAATATCATGCCACATCTCTAGCCACAGTTCCCGCATTAAAACTGGAGATCTCACGATATTTCTGTGGTTGGCTGCACGTGATACAGTTTGATTAGCTGAGAATGTAATAGAACAATCAAGATGAAAAGTATTAATTGATAATAAGTATAAAAGGGCAAGTTTGTTCTAGCAAGAACAGTAAATAGTGGTTTATCATATAAACCTAATTTCACAGTTTATTGACCACGAAACTTGTACTAATCAAACAAACAAATCATACCAAGTAAAAGCTAACTGCTTTGCCACCTAAGGTTTCAGACAAACAACTTAAGGAAAATTGCACTATTTGACAACCACCTATTGCGGAAGATGGTCCCCAACATTATGTTATACAGTACCTTCTGTAGTTGCCAAATCACTATTCCATGGCAGAAACCGTTCAAATCTCCACTAAATCATCAGGTGACCCCCACAAGTCCAACCATATGAAGTTCAATTTTTTATTTTTTTGTAAGCAACCGATGCCCAGAAATTTTAAGTGAGGCATGTTCCCATCACGTAGCAATTTAATGGAGGTTTGAAAGTTTTCTATCATCGAGGACTGATCAAACCACTATAATTAACAGTTGAGGACTTTCTCAGGTTTAAAAGGTTGGGAACCACCTTGCTTTTGGAACAGTAGGTTGGGGACCAATACTATGATTTTCCCATAACATTATAATGAAATGATGAGCCGATAACCACCATGCATACGTGCAATAAATCAAGACCAAGGTGTGCAGTAAATTGTTCTCCCCCAAACCCCACACCCCCACTGTTTTTCACTACGAGCAGATTTTGTCATTAACTTCCAAGCCAAAACTTGTGACATAGCATTATAGCATTTTCACACACACAAGACAAAAAAAAAATGCCAAATAGTTAATCAGCCTTAATTCAGTTTCTCGTAATTTTTAATTCCCACCATAAAAAATTCTTTTAAATCAACTGCTGATGATACAATTAATTCAATATTCCGTTACATAAGAAACAAGAACATCATAAACCATGTGACCAGTGGAAAAAAGAAATATCAGAATTCAGAGGCTAGTGTTCATGGAGTCAGCTTCAGTTGCCAAGAGCAAGATTCTAACATCCTGAGAAGCACCATCCATTATTAAGCGTTCACGTTGTTAAAGCTCCAGAAGATGTAGAAAAATGAAAATAGGGGGATCATCATGCCGCCTCATGCTTGATTAGAACTTGGATGTTCATATAATTTTCTAATGCTGACTATCCTACCAATTAGTACCCAAGATATTATTTGAAGCAAATTTATCGATCTAGCAATATATGCTACTTAAAGATAATGTGAATACCTTTATCAAGCTCCCAAACTGCCGTCCTCTTTCCTGGAAGACTTTCAGAGTCTTCATAATAGGTCATATACTTCACTCTAGCTGACCTTGTCATGTTGGGAATGATATCCATTTCATTCTCATGTTCGACATTTAGATGCACTTGGACATCTGATCCATCGTGTTCAGACTGCAATTTGTCAATTAATAATTTAATAAAACAATTTTTGTTCCATAGCCTGTACGTGAAGTCATCATATTTATAAAAGTCTTCAGTATAGATGCTACATCAATCAGCAGATTGGCACGTAAAATAAAATAAAACAGCAAAAGGAACCATGATATCACAAGGGAAAAGATACTGAAACTTAGGGATCACAATGAAGGCAAGAAGAATGCATGTAGTCACAAATACAACTAGACAAAAATAAATAATTTATGTCTTTAAATTATGTTAATTCTTTGAGGGAGAAGAAGAAATTAGCTGAACTGGAGAAATGTTCTATCCATATGAAGCACATTTTTTAATAATCATGATTTGACTTTACTTTTTATTATTTATCCATAAAAAAAATTCTAAAATGAAAAATCGAAGTAGCACAGATATGGGATAAGTATACTGCAGTAAGGTAACAAAAAAATTTCAGCATTCCTGCATAATAGCATAATTTTTTTTTGATAACCGTGGATGTCCGGGCCAGCTTGCACGCACCTCAACTAATCCCACGGGATCCTGAAATTTACGGCCGGGCACTCACCTCAGTGCCCTGAGTAGACTCGAACTGATGACCATTGGGGAGCAAACTCAAGGTCTGACCAATTGAGCAACCCCTCAAGATTCACAGAATAACATAAATTAAGCCTGTCGTGTATAATGCTACTTCCTACCAATAAATTTCAAGTGTCCTAGAGAGGAACGAGAACATTGACATGAGCCATGATGACAAATCCTGCATCGGTACTCATATGTACCAGAGCAGAAGGTTCATTCAGCTTGAAAAGTAACAACGATTTAATCAAAGCATGAGCTTTGATTATCATGAATGTAACAAAATACATAGACCATAAGGAAAAGCTAAAAACTGTTTTGTTTTTAGCTAAATTGACTGTGAAAAGCAGGATTGCAATATGGTTCAATATTAGGAAAGCCGAATAATTGCAATATGGTTCAATATTAGGAAAGCCGAATATGGTTCAATATGAGCCATATTTTTTCTTTTCGTTTCTTTTTGTGTTGAAGAATAAATTTAAATAAGTAAAAGCGTCCCTTCTATAATAGCTTAAATTCTTAGATAAGGTGGTTCAACATGGCACCAAAATAGGAAAAGGTCTTGGGTGTTTAAACGTCACTCATTTATAAAAATTGTACATGTGCCAGACTTTGATAAATAAATGAATTTAGCATGCACTTAAAGTTGCAAGTTGAAATGAGGTGTTCAACAATTTGGTAGATGAAAGATGTGAACTTTATAGAAGTGTTTTTTCACTGATTCAGAAACAAGCATAACTTAGTAATCATAACAGCAGAATTTTTATAAAATTAACATTAATATTTGAAATTAGAACTAGAGAAGCTTCCAATTAATCTCTAGAGTAGAAATTTATACGGTTTCATTCAATTATACACTATTCTCAGGTTCCTTTTACATTTATATCATCAACAGTCGTTTTTAGAAGTTGGCTAAAATTTTGACTGACTTCTCAACCTTTGATTTAAATGATCATTTTCCATCACTCACCTAGATGTCATAGTCTTGATTCTTAATTGGCATTATTGTCTACTTAATTTTTGTTGTGCGGGAGGCATGTATAGGCATCCCTTGTATATTCGTGTCAGAACGACAGAGAATTATGTGAAAGTGAAACCACATCTTCCTTAACAACAGAAAATTATAAGAAAAAATGGAAAATGTATGAAGAAGACAATTACGAAGGCAAATAAATGAATGCTTCAATGAACTCAATATACCAATAAGAATAATGTTACTTGTACGTAATGGAGTTACATAATGATTTACATATAAATGAAGTGTCAAAAAGAGAGTGGGAAAGTATTTTTTTTTATTTGGTAGAAGAAATTCTGACCGAATCATTTATCTCCATATCATGTGTATTTAAATCATTATGTAAACCAGCACAACCGTGCCAATAATTACAGGTCTCTATAGATATAATATAGATAATAAATTTGAGTTAGTTGTCAATACCTGAGGAGCCCTTGTTAGGTTCACTTTTGGTCCTAGCCAATTCTTGCACCAGGAGAGAGAATAGTATGGTACCTACAAAATAAAAAAGCCATCCTTAAGTGAAACTGAAGCACCACACAATTACATACAATATTATACTCTACAAGATTCACATGCATTGGTATGATTATCATACCGTCTCATCTCCACTTGTAGCACCAGGGTTCCCTTCAACCAAATTCCCAGACCTGAATATAAAAATAAAAAATCAACTAAATTAAGAGTTCAGGGTATCTGAAGTTTTCCAGTTGATGCACATCACAAATGAGTGCATCTCTCAAAACAATCTAAGCTAAGAACATATAACAACGGCAAAATCATCTCATCAAATATAGGATTATGAGATTATGTCTCACTATTATACTTGTTGATTAGGTGGCGCATATTTTTATATATTGGGGGCTAGTCGATGGAGCGGAGGACGAAGCCCATGCGGTACAGTGGTATGGTATTGTAAAGGTAATTTCTGGATTACGGCTCTATATAAACAACCTACTGTAACCCTATTCGAAGTTAGTGAATTTATTTGTGTCGTGCACTAGATGTAGGCACATTGCCAAACCTCGTAAATTCCTATATGTCAATCTTATTGTTCTTCTTTTCAATTTTACTTTTCACTCTACACAACACCATCACAACTTGGAATGCACCTTCTCATATTTAGTAGGGCTTCCGAAGGGAAATTGAAGAAGCGGCAACAATCTTGTAAGAAGAAATACACAAATGCTCCCAAACCCCTGAAAATCTAGTCATTTCAAACCTTCTAAATACAACTGTGGCGAGAGAGAGATTCCAACCTTTAATATTTATCTTCCTTCACAATATACGGCTTAATATGCCTCCGGTTTATTATTACTGCTAGAAAGGTTAATAGAGTTAGCATTGGATAGATAGACGTCAACTTCTACCTGGTGTTTACCTAACAACTCTTACATCATTAGGTAACTCAAACAAAATCGTATTTTTGGCAAGCATAATCTTCACGGAAAATACTAATCAATTAGGATTTTGAATAAATTATTTACCCTATCAAAAGCTGTGCAATGTTGAAAGTATCATCAGAATTCCACCTAGTGGAAGTTGATCCCATCTCTTGTTTAAACATGTTAACTATTAAATGAGTTTTGTAAGGTATGTGAGAAGCATCCCATGAACAAAGTTTAAGGAGGTTAAATCAAGGTGTTTTGCCGTCATAAGGTGAGATGTAGGTCTCGAGGCACTTTCAAGCTTAAGGCTCAATACCATGAATAAAATAGTTCAAAATGATTATAAGAATGCAGTCTAAAGTACAAGAAGTACATAATATAAAACCACAATAGAAAATAGAACCAATATTAACACATATGAAACATTTAAATATACATACACAAATTGAAGTATTCAACATGATGTTAACATATTAGTTCACGGTGAATGATAATTAACCAAGTAGCCACAAACTAAAAGGAAAAAGGTTATTCGGGCCAGTATGTTCGAAATGGACAAATTTGTATTATCATTGCTTTGTTGATATTTTGGTTCTTATGGACAGAAAGGAAATATGCAAAGAGAGATACGCATGAAGCCTAGATGGACCATTTGGAGAGTCTATCACATGATTTCACTTCTCCATATGTGTCGTTTATTTTAACCAAACTTGGTATTTTTTAGTATTTTTTTAACTCTTCCTCCTCCATCCCCACATATATTGGTCTTTTGGAGTATTCCACCGATGGGATCTTATAAGATCAACATCGATGGATCCATCGATGATAATTTTGCTAGTGGTGAGGGAATTATTCAAGATCGGGATGGAGACTATCCTATGGAGACTGAGTTACAAGCTATCATGGGAAGGATTTTACTTGCTTGACGACTTGGATTAGGTGGAAACATACTCGTTTGTAGCCGTTCACTGCATCACTAGAGATGGAGAACCATGGACGATTCGAATCATTCTTAGACAGACCACACCTCTTATTTGACCGTGAAATTGTTTCGCACACGCCGTTCA
Organism: Fraxinus floribunda; assembly: GCA_903798395.1. Lineage (NCBI taxonomy): Eukaryota > Viridiplantae > Streptophyta > Magnoliopsida > Lamiales > Oleaceae > Fraxinus > Fraxinus floribunda. The sequence continues at coordinate 6,993 of CAIGRS010115677.1, forward strand.
CTGCATCGCTAGAGATGGAGAACCATGGACGATTTGGATCATTCTCAAACAGACCAGACACCTCTTATTTGACCGTGAAATTGTTTCCCACACTTATCGTGAGGGAAACCAAGTTGCCGATTCACTAACATCCGAAGGTTGCATTGTTTTGCTTTTAAGAGGTCGGGTTTATGCCCCATCCTCTTGTTCTCGTGAGTTAGATTTTATATACGGTCGGGGAATCCAAACCACCATTTAGTTTTTTGATAAGTAAAAAACCACCATTTAGTGGAACCTGAAAACCCCTGAATCTTTGTTTGTGTTTTGTTTAAAAAACACTAAAAAGAATAAGGCCAGCCAGAGGAAACAATCAACTGAGCACAAGCAGCAACTAGAAGAAAATACAACAATAAACTAGGCTCGGCTACCTGACTCTTATTTTGCCACTCCGTTCGGTTTATTGCTATATATACTGCAAGATCGGAGCAACATGATCCAACAAGGAAAAAAAAAAACAATATCCGAAAGTGGACAACTAACTGGCAAGTGAAACTAAAAGGGAACAAAACAATGCAAGATTCCAACAACAAGTAGCACTACAAGAGAAGTAAGCACCGTCTGAAAGTCCAAAAGCTGTAATGTCACTAGTGGGGGAGGGTGGTTGCACTTCAATTGCAGAGGTAGATGGCTAGCACACGTGGGAAAAATCACTCCTCTAATCTCCATTTCCATTTTTTCTCAAAATATTATAGTAGAGTTGTATTTAGAATTAGAACAACCCAAAAAACCCTAGACCATTCTCACCTGTGAAGAAAACCAGCCCAAATGTCGAAGCTGTTGAAAAAAAAAAGCCCAGAAAGGGTAAGAATTAGAGTGCACGTTTCAACCACCCTAAGTCTTGTTCTCTAGGCTGTGCCTCAGTAAGCTATAATGTAAGCATTGACAAGGGAAGGGACTTAAATTACAGCCCCTAGGAACACCTCACACAGAGGTGCAACTCAAGGCACGTGTCTAAACATAAAGCTGCATGGCATTAGAACAATTTTATTCTTAAGTTAACTGTATGGTTCTCCATTAATTTTAAGATATGAGGTTATCCCTTTGGCTTCTACTATCATAAAAGTGCTTTAGCAACAACATGCTTGGTTAAGCCGATTAATTTCCACACAGCTTTCTCTTCATAATTCAATGTGTAGCACAAATATTTTGAACGTGGCCTGTAGAAAAACATTTAGAAAGAAATACCAGGACCATATCATTAAGTGAAGAAAAGTGGATTGTTGCTCAGAACTCCGAGGCTCAATTAAGAAAGGATTTCTGGGATCTTCAGTCACAAAGTCAAGACAAAAACCTAATTATGTGGCAGACTGGCAGTCATCATGCCTATTGATACGCTGACAGGTATAACAAATTAGTAAACATGGCACTCGTCCAGTATGTTACGTGAATAGGGAATATAATATTTGTCGTTTTGAATTTCAACACCTATGTATATTACAACAATTTGACAGGAGTGAGTCTCGGCATGCAATTAAAAAACTTTGCCGGTTAGGGATTACTAAGAAGTTTAATTTACCCTTGATTAACATTCCCATTAATCCCTCCAGGCCGCCACATGAGGAGAATGAGAACAAATTTGATGAACGACAATTTGAGAGTTTCTAATATTTTTGAAGTAAAACCAGATGGAACAAAGCAACCGAGTTAAATCTTTCCAGTATAATTCATCACATTATGCAGTTCGTGTGTAGTTGACGGTCACCTGGAATATAAAGATCCTTCAAACTCATAAACGACGTCAGTTATGATCCAGTTATCAGGATAGGGCTTCCCACTTGGCGCAAAATAATAACCAACCTGTTCCCTCACACGGAAGATATCATAACTTTCATCAACATAAAGAATAGGAATAAAATCATTCTACATTAAGAAGTATCAGTTTTAGAATTCGCTTCTAGAAATATGCAGGAAAATCAAGAAACAAGATTGACCTCAGTTTTTGAATCTATTCCGTAAATACAAAAGATGTTCTTAAGAGGTGGTCTGTCCCAAGGTGTTAGAGGATTTAGAACTGGATCACCGTGGTATGACCTGCAATATACTGGAATTAGAAAACTCAGTGTGGCACTTCAATAATTAATGATATCATTTGTTTGAAAGAGATCAAGGGGAAAATATGAAAAGAACCAGTTATAGCTCATTTGATAAAGTTTCTGGCAAGTAATCAGATGAAAAGTTGAAGCTACCTGGAAGTAAAAGTTGTAAATACAGGTTGAAGACGTATGACAATATTAAAATGGTCGAAAACCTGATATCATGTGTTGGATCTACATATTACAAAAAAAGTTGACCAGAGTTTTGAAGAGGAAAAAGTAACAGGATCAGGTTCCCTTGCAGCTGGGAAATAGGAACTATAACTTAGTACAGAAACATGCTCAAGTGAAAGAACAGATACACAGCCTCGGCGATAACTGACAACTCACTCTTCTAGTTGGTACAATAGCCTTTGACTATCAGCATCATATTCAGATATGGTTTTGAAAAAGGTTCCATCTGACACTTCACGGGCAGAAAAGGATAACTGAGTTGGGAATCCACAGTCCATTCCGGACATGTTCGCCTGTTCTACTTCTACAAACGAAGGATAAGCTTTATCTCCTGCCAGAATAGTAAAAATTTCCGATTAGCGTGGTTAAGTATAAAGTGTATCGCAGCACATTGAATCATCACAAACAAATAAAGCACACCAGCACATGAGACTATATGGCATACCTCGGGCTGAAGGAATTTCAATATTGATAATATTTGTTGGCCATCCAGAGTAGTTTGTTTGAAACTCGTGCTCATCACAATGATATGCATGATGACCTTTTTTGTTCCCGTCAGAGAAATGCTTCCAGTATACATTATCTGTTCTACAATGTTTTGAAAATGGCATCATCCACATTGAAGAGCCAAATGAATTGAACATCATTCGTGCTGTTCCCTGATAACTTGCCAAATTATATGATGAAAATGTGTTAATGCAGGAGTCAAAAAGCAAAAGGAGCCAAATTGTAGACCCCCCCCCCCCCCCCCCTCTCCATCAAACCTATCCTATAGTGCCACAGTAGTGTAATTGTGAAATTTTTCGGAACTGGGAAAAGATTTGCATTCAAAATAATTCCTAGGATGTTGCTTAAATTATTCACAATAACAAAACTCTCTCAAGAAAATAGTAATACTAAGAAACGAGAAATATAATTTTAACTTTTTGAGAAGAAAGTTAAAAACTGAAGAGGTTGGATAACTCAGTATCTTATGCCCTTTCTAATCCTGAGGAACTTGTTAGAAATATGCCATGAAAATAAGTAAGTCGACCTACATTACCAATACATTTTAGTTAAATACACGTAAATGTGTTAATCATACTAATAAATCAGGCATCTTTTTCTGTAAGGTGTGAAATCTTTAAAACAAAAGTATATCATAACAAATAAATAAGAAATGAAATTAAACCTCGGAGACAGGAAGCCCGAATGTGAATCCAGATAGTATTGCTTTGACTGTCTGGGTTGCACCAAGAAGAGGAGCTCCTGAAGCCAAAGTGAGGGAAGAACAACACATAATTGCATGGCTTTCTGACCAGCATTGTTTTAAAGATAAAACAAAGTTAGAGTGGCGTAAGCATACCAACAGCAAAGTAGGCATGAATATGTTTATCTAACCACTTGATATACATTTTGGGGGCAATTTCTAATTTCAGCCACTCCAGAAAGTATCTGAAGACATTGTTACCCAATGAGTGAGCAAAAACTATTGAAGGGCCACCACGCAGCTTAAGAGCAGTTTCAAAAGTCATCCTGCAGCAAGTAAAACAAAGGAAACGTCTGTTTGAAGTTCCAACCTTTGTCTGGAAAGAAATGGGCAATAAAGCAGGAGCAGATCTTGCAAAATAAATCGAAGAATGTTCAGAAAATTTGTTAAGATTGCTAACGCCATCAACACTGCTTCAGATATTTTCATTTTTGCATGCCTGGAAAAATCAATGGTTCCTCATACAAATTTTTTAACATCTATGTAAAACAAGCATGATCTCGTCACTTATAATTAGTGAACTGCCTAGACATAGGGAAACAGACATAAATGAATTAAGAATCCACACAAATACACAAATAAAGTAAAAGGAGAGAGAATATCCAAACCATGATCCACACCGAATCTTATAAATTTCTTTAGGATGCAAATCACTTTTAAAATAATGAAACAAAAATAGATAGTGATTCTGAAACATTTTATATAAAGATTTGGATCCTAAATTATTTCTTATAGTGACTTCCTTTTCTTTTCTCCTTTTTTTTTTTATTCCTCCTTTTTTTTTTTTTTTTTGGAGAATTTCATGATCTGGATATGTGCACTTTTTTCTTCATCAATTGCAAAATACATGGATGCAACAATAAGATCAAATGCTATGTAAAATGCAAATCAGTTAAACAGAATTCAAGAGATAGGAAGGATAGTGCAAACTTTAGTTTATGAAAATAAAGGTCACGCTCTTCAAGTTTTGATGGTGACAATCTCCAGTCATATGGGACCGCAATAATTGAATTGGGCTCAATACCAAACTCAATGCACCATTTAACCCATTCTTTCCACACTGAAGAAAGAGGACCTATAATGATGGGGATATTATCAGCAGAAGATGAAATATATCAAACGTGTCAAAGTACCATAATAAAAAATATGTACATTATGCTGATCATTAAAATCATTCAGCAAAAAACAACATTTAGAACTACAGTTTTTTTTTTTTTTTTT
>CAIGRS010115732.1:0-10599 GCA_903798395.1 Fraxinus floribunda
GGTTGGAGCAGTTCTTTCCCAAGAGAAGAAACCAGTGGCATTCTTCAGTGAAAAGTTCAGTGATGCGCAGCGAAAGTGGAGCACCTATGATCAGGAATTTTATGCCATTGTTCGAGCTCTAAAACATTGGGAGCATTATCTGATTCAGCAGGAATTCATATTGTATACTGATTATCAGGCTTTGAAGTACCTGAACATCAATATTCAAAAGATACCAAAAAGATGGAATTTTTGACTAGTAAGGAAACTAACAAAAAACTAAATTTCTCGCCAAGAAATTTGCCCATGCGGCCGCATGGTTATTTCCTATGTGGTCGCATGGGCAAAGTGTTTTACCCCCTGTAATGAGCATGCGACTGCATGGCTTGGTGAACCATGCAGTCGTATGGTTCAACAGCAATGCCTTCCAAATCACTTCAGCCTTCGATCTCAACATAAAAATTTTCTGATGGCTTGTCAAATCCGTCCTTGTGAACTTCATGGCCCGAACACTTGATTGTATCACTTCCTTGTCTCAATTCGAACCTCGACTCTTCCTCAAACTCGACCTTGACTCATTCTCAATGCACTTCGATTCTTCACCCACTTGATACCCAATTTGGATCACATCAATGTTGGATTCCATGTGAGAGAGAAAGAGATGGGCATTGAGGGATGTAGAGGGAGAAATGAGATGGGACAACAATTAGGGATTGTGATTAATTTTAGTTGTATTAAAAAAATTAAATATTTGAATTCAAATCTGATTTTTGTGTAAACAAATTTTATATTTGATTTTTGTAATTGAATCTTAAAAATTCTAGTTTGATATAATTACCATTTTATAAATCCCATTACCATCAAGCCTAATGACTTCCCTTCTCTGTCCTCATCAATCGATCCAAGTTGAGGCCCGTTATTGAGGTGTTTGTCTCCAAGTCATCATTCTTTCTTAATAATGCAATTTAGTCCCTTGGATTTCTATTTATTTGTGCAATCTAAATCAATTTAGTCATCGTACTTTGAATTTTGCCATTTTTCCACTATTTTGCATTATTTTCTTTAATTCTTCATTAAACACAAAATTTTACCTACAAAATACAATTTAACATAAATTAGGTATAATTTTATTCAAAAGACAATAAAATATCATAATATAGAGCCTCGAATAAATATTAAAACTACATTTATCACATCCGTATCAAGGATAATGAAATTAGATTAAAATAAGTGATCTCAAAATTTGATGAGCATATCATCTACCACCCCATAAGGATGCTTGAGTGTCATATCTGCCAGCTATAAAAATTTTGATATTGTTTTTGGATCATCCAATTCTATTTTTTTTATAGATAGATGGTATATCAGATTAAAACTTGCTCTAAAATCAATTAAAGCATTTAAATTATGTAAATTTCCTATAGAGCAAAGTACGGTGAAACTCTCTGGATCATTTAGTTTAGGAAGGAGCATCTATTTTATGATTGTACTGCACTCTTCTATCAAAGACATTATTTCATCTACTAGCAACTTTTTCTTCTTGGCCAACATTTTTTTCAAAAACTTAGTACAATTTGGAATTTGTAGAATGATGTCAATGAAAGGAATATTGATATGAAGTTTTCTGAGGGAATCCAAGAACTTCTTGAATTGTTTGTCCAGCTTAATATTCTGCAATCTTTGAGGGAATGGGACTAGAGACGTGCGTTTATTGGCATGAACGTTTGTCTTAACTTGTGGACTGTCTGACTTTTCTTTTTGATTAACATTTATTGATTCTTGAGACTGAATTACATGTTCCTTGTTCGTGATAGGTACCTAATTTTCCTCAATCCCTTTCTTCTTTACAGTGATTTCTTGTAGTTAAACTCTACTTTTTGTTGTAATTGCTTGAACATGTTCCTCTTTATGTTGTCTTCGAAGCCTTTAAGGGAATAGGATGGGCGGCACATAAGTTCGAACATGGATAGTAGGCTTGATTGATGGTGCCTCAACAATTGTATAATTCAACGCTTCAACTTCTAATAAATGTTCCCTTGGGTTCTTTTTTGTGTTGCTTGGAAAAGTACCCTATGTTTTGTTGGCCAATGCAATTATTATTTGTCCTGCATGAGTTTCTAAATCTTTAATTGCATCCTGCTAGTTTTGAAAATTAGTCTCATTTTTGGGAATGAACTGAGCCGCTAATTCTTTCAACGATGACCTCTTCTTTTGTTGCTACTGAAAATATGACATCCTTGACCCTGATTATTAACCCATGAGAAGTAAGGATGCTTACTTCAACGTGGATTATAAGAATTGGAGTAATGATTGCTCTATTGTCTTTGAAAGTTCTGTGCATAAGACTGACATCCTCAAACTGGATTACATGCATGGAGGCTAAATGATATCTTTCTGTAGTATGATCTGTCTCTCAACCTTCACAAATTGGTTTCGACTGTTGTACCATGTTCACATTCTGAGTAAAGCTATCTAAACTCTTTATCAATTCTTTCATTTCGGTTGTTACTGATGTAACTATGTACATGTCACTGTTGTGCATCTTGTTGTTTTCCTTGGCACTCCCCTGTCTATTTGCCAAATGGACTTATTTTTTTCAATTCTTTCAAAAAGATCTAAGACATTGTCCAAGAGAATATTCAATATTGACCCCCCTACTAAAGCACCGGCTATGTTGCGAAATTTAGGTCTCAAGCCTAAATAGAATATACATGTCTTAAAGTCTTTATGAATGTTCATATTGGGGCACATTTTAAAGTAATCTTTGAAGGGTTATGCTACACTTACCTACTATTTTACATAAAGTTTTACACCATTGACAAGTGGTGCCCCCTATTGGGGGACACCTGGGCCCACAGGCGCCCCTCCAATAGGGGGCACCACTTGTCAGTTATGTAAAACTTTATGTACATTAAGTTTAATCCATCTTTGAATCTTTCCAATGCTTCTGGATAGCTCTCGATGTCTCTTTACTTGAAAGTATGGATTTCCTTTCTGATCTGATGGACTCAAAAAGGTGAGAAAATTTTCAAAGTGAATTTATGTACCATGTCATTCCATGAAATGACGCTCTTTAGAATTAGTGAATTCAGCCATTTTCATGCACCTTCCTTTTAAGGGTGAGAATAGGCACAGTCAAAAAGCATCAATAGACATGCCTTCGTAGCCGATCATATTGCAAAGCATCAAAACGGCTTGAATATGTTCGTTAGGATTTTCAGTTGATCTTCTAGAGAACCTGATGTCGTGATGATTCTGAAGTAAGTTGATAACATCAGGAGTTGGCATGTCCAAATGGTGGATACATGATAGGCTGTAGCACAGGAGCAAGAATGGGATTTACATAATCCCTAACAAAAACTTCTCCATCATTTGTTACTACCCTTGTTTGTTCTGGTTGAGCGGGCCATAGTAATGGTATTGGATTCTGAACCTGATTCGAATTTTTATTTACTATCATTTCTTTTGCTACTTTTTGTTCTTTTCTTCATTGTCTGAAGGTTCTTTTGATCTCGGGACCCAATAGTAACTGCCAAAAAAAAAAAAAAAAAAATTTGTCAGCTTATTCCAAGAGTTTACCATGAAAATACAAAATTGCCTGCAAGAAATGCGTCATCTTCAATCTCCTACTACCACCACAGACCTCGTCCCACTACCTTAAACCTCCTGCAACCACAATAGACCCCATCCACTAAACCAGTCCCCCTTCCTCATCCACCACAGACCCCATTTCACCANAAAATAAAAGAAAATTTTGAATACTATATAAACTAATAAATTCAAATTAAATACTTTATTCCTTGGCAACGGCACCAAAAACTTATTCAGCAAAATTCCGGAAGTGTACGTGATCGTTGACAAGTAATAAAATTGATGAGCTAAGAGTTATCGTCTCACAGAAAATAAATTCAATTTAAATTTATTAGTTATGCATGGGATTTAAAATATATAACACAAAAGAGTGTTTGATTTGATTTAAACTAAATTAATCTAAGAAAGCTGTAAAAATGTGATTTTTATCAATTTATGGATGGTTATATTGGAATTCAAATTCTTCTATTGCTATGTATTTCAAATCTCAATTATGTAGTTTAATCATATATATGCATTCTTCATAATCGATAAAACTAATGTATTTAACTTTATTTTTTAAGATAAATTAACTTTATTCTAATCACGATCCAAGTCTAGTCCTAGCCGAAATTTGAATAATTAAAATGTATTAAATTTTAGATTATCAATACGATTCACACGTGATAAATATTATTATTGCACATATGTTAATTTTGTAGTGTTCTAAACTTATTGTGGGTCTCTCATCACTACAACAAGTAAATAACTATCTAATTGTTGATCAAACAATTAAATAATGTAATGAGTATGCAAAATTATTCAAAAAAAGCAAGAAACAAACTAAATTAGTGGTCTTGAATTAAAATAAATAAAAAAATAGAGTTCATCTCCATCCAATACAAACACGGATTTAGCATATCTTTCCCTTAAATAAATTACAAAAAGAATAATAGAAAATCATCAATTGGATTATGAAATGATGCAAGAAATCTTGATCTTCAATTCCAAGGTTGAATTGTTCAAAATCTTGAAATATTTGGCTTCAAATCCTTGCTAGGGCTTGATATTCTCTTCCAAAAGTAATGAATTATCTCATCGTTTTTGATGAATTTGATGATATTATTATATATGAAGAGGCAAGGGATTTTTTTTTTTTTTCAATGTGTAGCCTTTGTTTTACATTTATAAGAGTGAAAAAAGAAGTCAAAATCGCATCCAATTTAGGTTCGAAAAAAGTTTGAATCACCAAAGGAAACTGTTGATTTATCTGGAAAAATAGCCCCCACGTGCCATTGAGCCAAATGGCTCTCAGGTTGGTGAAAACAAAACTTCGTGCACTCGCCACGATTTGCCCGTATGCGAGTCAGTTCTTCCCTATGTAGCTTTCGATATTTTGGTCATAACTTTGTGTCACAATATCCGATTGACATTATTCAAAATGTGTTGGCAATAGGACTCAAATGGCTAGAATTCTTCGAGATACAACTTCTCTCATTCGAGTATTTTCTATCCCAAAAATAGGTCTCAATTTGAGATTAAAAATTCGGAGTATAACTTTTTCGACGGGAAATTGATAATGCCGCAGCTATATTTCACATCTTTGGTTTCAAGTTGCACCAAATTGATCATAAGTTATCTTCAATCATCATTATATGATCCGAATCAATTATTGGATGTTTATGCTTTGGTCTTCGAACTTTAGATTTCCTTCATTTTTGCCCCGCTTTCTTTCATTTTTTTTCCAATTTACCCAATTCTTCTTGAATTTTACCGAACAAACAAAATTAACAATAAATTAAGGCATAAGTAATCAAAATTAATGATAATTAATCATATTTAACAGCCCAAATAAGTGTATTTTACATACTTATCAAATATATAAATGTGTTACTAAATTTGTTATTAAGTGAATTTGATATTTGATTATTGTGTTTTATATAATTAATGCTTCTCATGATATATTCATGCATGTCGATGCATTCACAAGCATATATAAAGTTTCAAGAATTAAAAGTTTTCAAATGCCATGAGTCAAAGATTAAAGACGAGTATCCCGAATATTTTGTTAAAAGGTGTATGTCTATGCTATGAAAGATGTGAGTGAAAATGGGGCGTAGAGAACCGGTGCACCTGACCAATGTTCAATGATAATGTTAATATTAACTACTTTGCGGTACTACCGATAGGACAAATCGAGTTCCAAATAATAATTGTCCATTGCATTTTGATTGGATAAGCAAACACCAAATGAGCTCACAATATTAATGTTAACTTTTTAAAGAAATTGCAAAAAAAGGGAATACATATTGAGAAATGATTTTATTTTAAAGTAATTCATATGCATACCATAAGCATACATCATATGCAAGAGATTTGCGTATTGAGCATTACACGTTATCCCTCCCAATTTTAGACGATGAATGACGGCCACACTTGTGGTGACACGGACTCAGTACCATCACATTTAAATATTGAATTCGTCTTGTAAATAAAGTTTACATTTGCAAGTTATTTAATTAAATTAATAAGTCGATGATGTTTATGATGTTGAAGAAAAATCTAATCGTCTTCCCGCATTATGATTTTAAGATAGAATGAAATGATAATACTCCTAAATATATGTATCTAGATTTGGGGTGTTACATCATGCTTCTGGGTATGGAGCTCAAGACTTTGGTGACATTAACGCTCAAGATGCCCCATCAGTAGGGGGACTCCCAATTTACTTCGGATCATCATGTAGAAGATGATTCCCTCCTCGAGGACAACATGACCAGGGCTCTGATTTCCATAAATAAAAGAAACAATACAACCCTCAACTGTGGACAGAATACAAGGCTGCGATCAAACAAAAGAGCAAATGGCTGTGTTGTTAACTTCTTACTGAATTAAAAAGGATTGTGGGTGTCCATGAGACAAACAAAATAGCTAGAGATTGTTTTGCTGCGTTGAAACGGGTTGTAAGACTGGGCTGGACGAACTGTCTCAATTGAGCTTCTGGGATGACGATGCAATATTCTCAATGTCAAGTTCAGAACTCGATGTAACGGAGACGGAGACGGAGAGATCTAACACGTCTTACTCGATCTGTCGGAGGACTAGGGTGGACCATCTGGCTTCTCATTCTCGAGTTGATATAGTTTTCCATAAAGTTGCTGCAAAGTGAGAAAATATTCTTCGCTTGATATTTCCCTAGGTATCATGGCAGGTTCATCAATATTAGACCTGATGTATCTAAATTAAGAAACTAAAATAAAAATATGTGCGAGTAATTAATTTACCCTTAACGTATCGAGTTTCGTTTTTCGTCGATGAATTACACCTGAGTCATCTTCCCATAACTGTAGGCAGGTTCATCAATGTCAGCCCTGATGCATCTAGAAGTTAAAGCAACATGAAAAAATATAGGATAAGGGATTGAATTACCCCATATTTTAAAGGATTAAGCCTTGCTTTCGTTGGATGGAAGAGAACTTGAAGGCCTTCATTTCCCTGGCTCTGTTGTTCATTGAGTATATCCTTTGCAGATTTCACGACAGAAGGACTCGAATAATCTATCTCAATTATTTCAAGCGTCTCTATTTCTCCAATACAAGGTGGGATCTCTACCAGTTTAGAGCACTGCCACAGGATTAGGTGCTCAAGCCTTGGAAAATGGGTTTCGTCTGCTCTCCAGTGCTCCAAATCCGTCTCCCAAATTTGCAAGAATTTTAGTTTAGGAAATTCCCCATCAATTGGTACCCACACTGGGCCTATGAAGGCAAACTCACGCAATTTTAACACTTCAAGATTTGGCAACGAACCAAAAATCGTCATATCTTCCCAACCAATTCTACCACGTTCCAAAGTTATCTTTTTGAGCTTTGGGGAAGAAGTGATGCTCCGTAGGAAAGTTGGATTTGCGGGCGAGTCAAAGACAATCTTTAATGTTTCAAGTTTTTGGAGGTGAACATCATAATCATGCCATATAGTGATATTATAATGAATTCCCAACTTCTTTACATTCGGCATTTTTTCGAGGACATGTTTGGTCATTCCTAAATCTTGTACCATCGAAAGTGTCTCTAGGTTTTCTAGAACAAAATGTTTATCACTATCAGGAAATGGGATAGAGAAAACATGAGGCAGGGAAGCTCGAGAAATTATGATATGCCTCAATTGTGGCATATTAAAAATTTCATCCGGTAGTTCAATTGCAATTCCATTTGGGTTTTCAATGATTAAAGTCCGTAGAATCCCAAGTAAGGTAATAGAAGAAGGGATTTTACCGAGACAGGTGATAGCAATGTACCTTAAGTTAACAAGTTGAAGTATTTCATCTGGGAACGTCGTAAGCTCCAGTCCAACGATATCCAATACCCTAAGCAACAGACAACCAAAATAATAATAAGAATGCAATCGAGTTTCATCCCAACCAGTATATAAGAAAGAACGGACGTGAGACATTGATTTCACATTCATGTCCTCTTCACTTGGACTATACAAGGCATCGTCATGAATACTCAGGCGGCGCATAAAAGTCCCCTCCTCCGGGAAAAAGTCCATATTATTGCTCTTGACACACACAAAATTCTCCTTATGAGCTATCCTCACGCAGAGCTTTCTCAAAAGATCATGTATGCCGCAGGATTTAATTTTTCCATTAGACCCTCTTCGACGAACCAAAAGAAGATTTCTACTTATAAGTTCCATAAGATATTCCTCGGCAACCCCTTCCAAGTGTTTAAGCTTTTTCGGTTTTAGAAATCCCTCAGCAACCCATAATTTGATAAGTCTAGAAATGGGAATCTCATAGTTTTCAGGGAAAACTCCCATATAAAGAAAACAAGCTTTCAAATGAGTACGCAAGTGCTTGAAACTTAAACTTAATATCTTTGAGCACTGGCCATCTTTTTTTGATATAACTGAGCTTAAGTTTTCAGCAACATACTCCCAATAATCTCGTACTTTACTGACATTTGAGAGGAGTCCACCAATCACCACAATTGATAATGGAAGTCCTTGACAGTTCTTTGCAATTGTCCTTCCAATATCCTCCAATTCAGGAGGGCAAATTTCTTGTCCAAACACCCTTTCACGAAATAAATTCCAACTTTGTTCCTCATTTAGAAAACGCATCTGATGATGATTTTTAGATGAACCGACATGATCAGCCACATCTGTTAGCCTGGTCGTCACTATGATTCGGCTTCTAACGTTGTCATTTGGAAATAAAAATTTCATGTTATCCCAAGCAGTAGTACTCCAAATATCATCAATTACAATTAGATATCTCCTACCCTTTAGACTTTTGTGAAGGCGATCTGCTAATTTCTCATCACTCTCTTTGCGTATCTCAACAGTAAGAACAACAAAGTGATCTAGAAGGCTTAGAAGAAGTTCCCTCTTATGATACTGTGGAGATAGTGTTACCCAAGCACGAATAGGCAAGCGATACACAACAAATCGATCATCATAAACATTCCTAGCTAGATTAGTTTTGCCAATGCCTCCCATCCCAACAATGGGAATGATTTGGAGTCCAACTGAATCATTACAGAGTCGATCCCTTACCTTCTTCAAATCTTCCTCGAATCCCACTGTAGTACTCTGGCCACTAGGTTCAGGACTTGATGGCAAAAAAGGCCCTGATTGCCCGATCCCCTTCGTAATCTTCATCGCATCTTCCCTGAATGCATTATAGAGTCGATCCCTTGCCTGCTTCAAATATTCCTTGAATCCCACTGTAGTACTCTGGCCACTAGGTTCAGGTCTTGATGGCAAAAAACGCCCTGACAGCCCGATCCCCTCCGTAATCTTCATCGCACCTTCCCTGAATGCATTATAGAGTCGATCCCTTGCCTGCTTCAAATATTCCTTGAATCCAACTGTAGTACTCTGGCCACTAGGTTCAGGTCTCGATGGCAAAAAACGCCCTGACTGCCCGATCCCCTCCGTAATCTTCATCGCATCTTCCATGAGTGTATCAATTTCTGTTATTTTTTCCTGCAAGTCCACAATCTTCTCCACCTCTTCCATGACGGAATCAAATTCTTTTATTATCTTCTGAAAGTCTGTATGAGGGTCGCTGTCAGATATTGGGGGCACAGGAAGTAGGTGCTGTAAAGAACTCCCCTGTCCGTGACTTCCAGATTGTGAAAGAACAGTATTGCATATGCGGGATTCAATTACATTTTCTGCATGATAAGCCGCGTCCCTGATTTTTACTACCATAGATAACACATGTTCGCTGCTATTTTGGGAATTTTCTTCAAGAAAATCTAGTAAAAAGCTAAGCTTTTGAGAAAGACAATCAATTTCTTGCTGCTCATAAGGATTCAAATGTGGATTTGGATGTTGGAGAATCTGCTCAAGAGTGTGCATAAGAGAAACAACAGCAGCATGAGCCATCTCTAATCTCTCAGTCTCTCACAAGGCCAAAAATCGTTCAAGCAAAGAAATGAAAAGTGAAAGCATCAAGGAAGCATTATTCAGATCAATGGGGTCTTTACAAAGGTTTCTCTAAATTTTCCTACATTAATAAATGAGTTGTCTTTTCACTATTCATAAGTCAAGCTGAGCGAATGATTTTATGGCTCGGCTCGGCCCGACCCTTTTTTTTTAATTAATTAATTAATTAATTTTTTTTACGTTTGATTTAATATTTTAAGTTACAAATATTCGTTTTAAACGATTTAACATTTGTTGGAAATGTTGAAGTGCTGTCATGATAAATATATGATCGATAAATTTTAAATATTAAAAATAATTTTACATTAATTGTAAAACGTAAAGTCGTTATTGTTTATGTCTTTTTTCAATCTCAACCTCATTCCAATGTCCTTTTTTCGAACTTTATTTTTCTACAATTTTTCATTTGATTCGATATTTCACGATATGAATATCTATTTGGATCGATTTAAATTTTTAACAAAAATTTAAAATGTGATAATAATAAATATATTGTTGATTAAGTTTAAATATAAAAATTATTAAACGTAAAATTATAATCGTTAATTTTTCTTTTCTGCCCCACCATCAACCCCTATACTCACACTCATTTCTCTC
>CAIGRS010115738.1:0-37690 GCA_903798395.1 Fraxinus floribunda
AAAAAAAAAAAAAAAAGGAATATAAGAATATTAAAAATAAAAAAATAAAAAAATAAAAAAAAAAATCTTTTTTTTTTCCTTTCAAATTTCAGTGAGGACATCTTGATCACAACATGCAGAATAGACTTAGCTAATGCTATATTAATACAAGATTCATGCTTGTACGCGGCTCGGCGCCATATCACTATAAAACTAAACATCTTAAATACTATCTCATCATGGCAGAGCAAAATCTGGTCTTGCAATACCTTTACGAGTTTTCTGTGTATGTCAGTGATGCCCGGAAGAATGTAACTGTTCAATGCAAGCTACCGATATGGATTCACCCTTTTACAATATCAATAGTAGAACTACCTTTTTGATATTGAGACAGAATTCTGATGCTTCCCATGGTTCGTCGGTGGCTTATAATTTCTTGGATACTGATTCATCACCATTTTCTTCCTACCATTCGATGGACCAATATTGGCAGTACGGACCATTGTAGATAGCGAGTCCACTGGTTCCGATGGCAATGAGATCTCAGACATTCCATCGTACGATAGAATACAGGCAATTGCATACAAAGAGGCTCCAAGATGTTCTGGAAGAACTTTCCGCTGATGGGTCACCTACAACACAAGATATGAATTAAGAACTTTTTCTATAACCATACAGCTTTTTTCGTTGAGTACTTCCTATAACAACAAAAGTAGAACATGCGCGCAGGAAATTACTTTGTATAATATTGCTGCAGAGAGTCTCTCTCTCAGGCAGTAAATTTGAGCAACATCAAGCGCTGTTGATTCAAAAGGAAGACGCCCATCAACAATGACTTTAACTGCATTATCAGGAGAGGACATAACATTCTCTTCGCTGCGAGCATTTGACTTACCAGGACTCTCTGTTTTATCTTCATCACTATCATCGACATCTGTATCTTCATAGCCACTTTCATTTCCCTCAACATCCTTTTCATTTGCTGGAGCCACTACAATCTCCATGGCCAATAATAATAATGGGAGAGGACCCACAATACTACCGTTTCTAATGTGCAACCCCCCATCTCCACGAGTTATCTCATCAAACATGATCAAAGGTTGAACACTAAATTTTTTAAACAATAGCTTGAAAAGGGTTGAGTGGGGATGCAACCGAACCTTATCACCACTTGAAGTCTCTACAATGGGCTTCTTACCATTTTTAGGTGGAAGCAGCCTTCCAACCATCGGATAAAGACCGGCAACAAGGACAGCATGGACTATTCCGGGGTCCCGCGCATTTAGGCTACAATTAGATGCATCATCTGGTAGAAAACCATTCCGTCGTAATTCATTCTCCAGTTGCTTTCGCATTCGTGATATCATTCTCATAGTGCTTGAAGATATGAAGAAGCGAGAACAAAACCGAGATTCTTCACCCTTTTCCTTTGCAATTTTCCATCCGTCGAAGGCGGCTATTACAGCTAACTGATCACTAAGGCCACCAGAAAGTGAAGCTAGCTCAGATTTTGCAGCTACAGCTCTCTTCTTTTCATTAGGTAGTGTGGGTAGAGTGAATGGGTCTCTATAGTCAGAAGCACAGGCTAAGGTCAATGCCGGGTCCAGGCAGTTCAATAATATTGCAATAAGAAGCATCTTGCTCGTTAGTGGATGAACTGGCAGAGATCCAAGCCTCTCCCCAAGTTCTGTAAGTTTCTCTTCAAGTGTCAGTGCCCCAATCTCTTGAAGAACTAGGATCGCATTACGTATGGTCTCATGAACTGGTGGGTCCAACGTCTTCTGCAAAAATTGATCTATTCTGCAAGATGGATCAAGAAGCTTCACCTGGAAAATAAAAGCAACATTGCATGTCAACAGTGAAACGTCGCCTCATGCATGGTGGGTGGGTCCTTGATGCTCGTATTTGTGCATTCTCTTGAAAGCAAGAAGGGAGAGGTAAGTACCTGCAAACATAGCTCTTCTATTGGAATCCTCTTAATCTCAGGAACTTGGAAATCTGGCAAGGAAGCTGCTCTAAGTTTTGAGAAAAGATGATAGCAAATCCCTGGTTGGCACCGTCCAGCTCGTCCTTCACGTTGCTTTGCACTTGCTTTTGAAATCCAAGAAGAGTGAAGTGTGGACACATTATTATAGGGATCATAACTTTTTTCTTTCATTCGTCCACTGTCTATGACATAAACAACATCCTCAATGGTGACGGAAGTCTCAGCAATATTGGTCGAAAGAACAATTTTGCGGCATCCTGGAGGGGACCGTCTAAAAACTTTCTTTTGCTCCATTGCGGGGATCATGGAATGAAGAGATATAATGACAAATTTGGAAGCGTCCTTGAAAAAGGGGCTAGCTTGCAAACGCTCTCTTGTTTTATTTATATCATCCCAACCTGGAAGGAAAACAAGAATGGCTCCATCCTTTGAATCAGTACATATTCTTCTCAGTAGCTGCTCAATGAGCACATGATCAATTAGTTCAGGGTCACCGGCGGATAAGTATTTATTGAGTAATTTTTCCTCCTCAGTGTGGGAAAAGGTTTTCTCAATGTGTTTTTTAATAATTTCAGCAGCTTCTCCATGATTAAATTGCTCAGCCCAATCAAGAGCGGTATTTCCATCACTGGCTTGTAAACGGCAGTCTGCACCGAAAGAGAGGAGCATACAAATATCACCAACTCTGCCTTTTCCAGCAAATACCATCAGTGGCGTAACTCCAGTTATAGAATGCTGATAATTGAAGATTTTTTGACCCCCTTCAGAAGGTATTAAATCAAGGAGGGGATCAAACTCATCATTTGACAAAGCCAAATCAATAGCTTCATCAAGAGCTACTCGGTACTCATCACTTAAGATAGGGTCCTCCATTGTCGCATCACCTAAAGTACATTCTAGGTGATTGTTTTCTGTTGATCTCAGTATAGGAAGTACATCCTCTAGATAGAAACTTTTCACCTGAACGAAGATGTTTCACATATTATATACTAAATTTATATAGATCAAAAGCAGCACTTCAAATATTATTAGAACTTACAGGATAAGTAAACCCAGGAACTCGAATAATAGGACAGCCACCAAAATAGTCTGAAAATCGTTCAGCATCAATTGTTGCACTCATCAACACCTGTTCAAGTTTAGCTGGTCAGCAAATTTTGGGGAGTTCAACAAACCTCGACTGGCTAGAGGAAAAATGAATAGGCAGATAGACACTCTGCATGTTCATCACGGTACACAAAAAAGACAAGGGGAAAAAACTAACCAGACGCAAATGAGGATACGAAGGAAGCATGTCTCTGGAGACAAAAATAACAAAATTAGCACAAAAGTTTCAACATAATATAATCAAAATAGAAATACTGAACAAATTGAGAAGCCAGATTCAGAGCAAGGATGAAACAAGCACTTTAACAAATAAGCTGTTTTCCAGAAAAAGCAATTATCATATGAGCTAACACAAATGCTACTTTAAGCATCAACGATGACATGTTCACTGGTCCCTACATAAAATAATATATCATGATGACTAAAGGAAACATAAGTTCATGAGCCAACTGAAGAGAGAAAATGTGATGCCGAGGCAAGGCACCTGATAATTGCTAGCATGAAATCAGAGTAGCGGTCCCTTTCGTGAATTTCATCCTAAAAGAGAGAAAAAGTTTGTCAGGAACAGACCATCAAGATAAGAACAGCAAATAATGGATGATACATAGATACTGAGAAAATTATTTTAAATATGAAAGCAAAAAGTACATAAAAGATACTAGTATTTGAAATTACAAGTGGAAAGGGAATTGGTGTGGGGTAATACTTGCACAGTATTTATAGCAATCATTTATCAGAGGATGAAAAGTCATTTACATTGTTGAAAATCATAATATAAATGAGTTAAGAAACAAAATGTTACCATAATGATGTGGGTCATGCCAGAGACATAATTTTCAGTACCCTTAGAAGCTCCTTTGCTAACTAAAACCCTTAACAAAATCCCATTGGTGCAAAACAGAAGAGAAGAATGCTTCCCACCTTTGCTCTCCAACCGTATCTAGCATTTCCCATGAAGTAGATAAAGTCAGTAATATCTTCATAGCCTAAGGTATGTGATTAGTACACCTACAGTACAAAGAAGGAAGTGTGGAATGGAGAGTTCACACAGCACAACAATAATGATAATCATGATATTGATGATGAAATAGTACAGAAGGATTATCACACTTGGCATATGTTAGTATGTTACTCTTGTCTGTCTAGCAACTTAAATTACACCTTTTCTGATGATCGTTCATTAGTTTATGCTTATTTTGTAGGGCCTCTCTGTTTTGTTCAGTAGGAAAAATGAGTTTTGATCTCTTGAAAGTTGAAGTTTCTGCTTGATACTCCAGGCAACAGATACCGGCCTTGCATCAAGCCATAATCCTATTTGGAACAGTAAATCTAGAGAATGGACCTCGTCAAGACTTCTGCTACTGATAATTTAACTGTTGCACCATACCATTGAGTCCTTTTTACTACTATCGACAGGGAAACAGTATTTCGATTTAGTTGTTTCAACATAAGTGCTTGTGCAGAAAATTTGCTTCTGCTCAGAATATAATCAATTTTAGGAAACAATTGAGTCTTACAGGTAAATTTTATGATGGTAGCCCACCTTTACCTTTACCTTGTGAATTGCTAAATGTTAGGATGATGAGATAACATGTGTTGTAGTTGTTTCTCATGGACAGTTATCATAATGTAATCTCCAGCAGCGACGTATTCATATTTTATAGAGTTCCCGAGTTTCGGGTATACCTCTTTGAAGAATGAAGTTTGCTTTGATGAAATATAAAATACAAAATAAAGAAAAATAAAATTATTGAAAGTGCTGATAAACATCAACAACAATAATAAACAGCAGCACAGTAATTGATTAGATTGTGTAGTACTGTTACAAAGGAGGATATTCTGCTATAACTTGTGGCTGATTTCTATGGATTAGTTATGTTGCAAAGGAGAATATTCTGCTACAAGTGATGGCTGATTTCCAGGGATTAGTGACTGTAATTTATATTTAATATAAGCCTAGTCAACTTTACAAATTAGGATTGTTAGCTGTACAGTTTTTCCATTTCCTATTTAGTGTTTTTGCCTACACCTATATACGTGTATTTGATGTACAATGCAAGGAAATATAATTTCACAGCAATTTCTTCTCTTCTTTTCTAGAAGTACCTTGTACCCTACTGTATCTCCAACATTTTCACCTCTTTCTGTAGCAATTCTCTCTGCCACTGCACTCGAAACATCAAAGAGTAAAGGCATTTACACATATCTGAAAATCGAGAAGAGATGAGAAAAGGGAACATATATATTTAAGACTGGTTCTGCCCACCTGATGTGGCAGAGATTCGCCGTGGCTGAGTACAAACAATTTTACATGTCTCTCCTTTACCCCACACATGATCTAGAAGAAACTGTGGGACCTGAATTATATTGATTGTAGTGAGAATAATATAAATAACATATTCAAAAATAACAATATTAAAGATATTATGCAGAAAGCCAAACCAACAAGACCAGGAAGGAGCATTGTGACTAAATATATTGAAACTGTCCAAATATTTTGCTGTAGTCGAAAATTATTTTGAAATATCAAATGCTTTGCTTTGTTCTGCCTCCACGAACAAGCGCAATGCATACCAGACAACAAAAAAGAAAGAAAGAAAATTACTTGTTTCATTTAAAATATTTTCCCATTCTCAGACTAGCAGAGGTTATGCAAAGTATGATCATACAGACAAAGAAACAAAGAGTAAGAGCTAATTAGCTAAGTAGACATTTCAAATTTCTCATTCTGACAGGGTAAAATATGATTTCTACAATACGATTATTCTTGACTTGAAACATATACAAGTTAAAAGCTAGTGGATTGTCTTTTTTGCTTCCAGGAATAAACATCCATATAAATTTACAGAAAATGAAATAGTATTATTAAGAATTGCAATTTGGAATGTCAATGCATTTCTATGCACGTGGACAGACAAAAAAGAGTAGGATTTCGTTCGTCGTGTAGGTGCAAAATACTTGAGAAAGGAGAAATCTCTATTCTTCACCTTTAAGCTGCTGAAGCATTAAGCTTTTAATATTCGAGTAACCCATAATCAATTTCAAGTTTTCAACCCTTGAAAATATAACAAACTAAGTCCACAAAAACCACAATCCATCTCAGATCACAAAGCATAATACCTTTTGTCCACCTTCCAATTATTTCACATGCATAATTTAATTAATTCAAGTAAATTGTTATTTCTACAAATTTCCTGTCTATAATCCCAAAAATTTACTTTATTTCAATACACACACACACACACACAGACCAAATTCAGAACAAAAGCAATCAATATTTTGCCACTTTTTTCAATATTTTGAATTAAAAAATGGAGACAAAAGGTAAAATATGACTTATTAGCGAAATGAAGAAAAAATAAATAAAAATTAAATGCATTACAATTCAGATTATTAGTTCATTAACTATTGTTTGGGGGTTGGGAAGGGCCACAGCCGCAGGGAGCAGAAATGGTCACCTGCGTTGTTTTTCCGCATCCAGTTTCACCAGATATGAGCACAACCTGCTTTGGAAAGATGAAACAAACTGTAATCTGTTGGAAATTATTCAAAGGAGATAAACAATTGCAAATTTAAACATAAAAAAGAATCTCTACAGTACTTTAAAAAAGCAGTCACCAAAAACCACAAATCCCATCAAGCTGAGAAATAAATTATAAACAGAATCTTTCTTCTCCAATTCTACGTAAACCAGACTTTCTAGTTGTAGGAGCTTTTGTACACAGCCTTTCACCAGTCTGTTATTTTGGGATCTTAACAGTTATAATTGTTACATGACATCAATGTGATTCAGTATGTATGTGTGATACTCACAAGTATGCAACTAATAAAATATGTACACATTTTGTAACAATTGATGAAGACAACCTGATGAGAATCTATAGTCGATGTAACGACATCCCTGAAAGATCCAATTGGAAGCTTAGACTTCTCCTCGGTGATCTGTAACATGGAACCACGATAACTTGCTTGGTTTTCACATTTAAAGCTGATAAATAACAGTACTAAGAGTGCACAAGACTCAATGGGAAAGTAAACTAAGCAATAAGGCACTAGACCTGTCTCAAGTATGGGGAATTTTCGATCCTTGAAGCAAGCGATACCACCTCCCTTTCAATTTCAGACTTGGTCATTGCAGGTTTGCAAAATATGTCATCTTTTCTTGGTTGTACTTTATCGGTTCTTCCAGAACTTTCTCCAACCTTATTCTCAGACATCTCTCCGTCATCAGGGGGATACCGAGAAAACAAATCCTGTAAAACATATTTTGCTTCTGCAGAAAATCTGAAAGAAACAAGATTTTCCTTCCCCTTTTTGCCCACTTCCTTCTTGGTCTTATAAACAGAAACTCGTCGATTATCCCCTCCCCTAGATAGAGTTACTTTCATTAGAAAGATAAAGAACCTAAAAACCAAAATCATTTAGGTAATATAATCATGCTTATAAGTAATTACTTACCCAGAACTTTTGGACACCAGTCCAGTTTTTCTACATAGGATATGCACTGCAGCTCGATCTCGATTTGACAGATTAGCTTCAAATGTATACACTGCATATATCATAGCCAGCACAAAAATGAGGTCAATGTTGCCTAAATCAATTAGAACAGCCATGTATGTATAGTGCTCACCTTTCAATCTTGACATGACAATCTTTCGAGGCTTCTTGTACCTTTTAGTGCTATTATCCATATCCAATCATTGATACTACACTACTCTACCCCATTATAAGCCTATCTACTTCTTTCTAGAAAAAATATTTATTAGCTATAATTCCAGACATCCATATATCATATTATAATCCAAAAATGATCTGATCAGGATTGTCTAGCTTGGAACTGATATGTGTGTACTCGAAGTTCAAATCATATTGGCTTGCACAGCCTGATAAAAGATGAAACTCCCGTTGTAAGCATTTACAAATAGTAGTCCCTCTAACTCCAAGCATAAGCAGTACTCAGATAAGCTACCAATTTTCAGCTTTAATTACTCATGTGGGCCCAAGGTATCTACAGTCAGATAATCATGTAAACCTTAAATCAAATATTTGTGCATTCCAAACTCATAAGTGATTCATTTTTGACAGTTAAGCTACATATAGACGATTACATATAATATACAAAAAGGGAGTCCGTGCCAAATAATATGTCAATAGAAAAAGTCAGAAAATGGACACAAGTCTTATAATGTGGCACAGTAAAACTTTTGGACAAGAAAGAGAACAGGAACACTTCAGCATACCGGATAACACTGGAACATAATAAATAAAAGGAAAAGTCTTAAATTTCAATCTTTTACCGAATAAGAACATAATAAGAGTGTATTTGGTAGAGATTAAAATCGGATTAAAATTGAAAAACTAGCCATTATTGTTGACTTTTATTAGACGAGTGGGACCAATAACGTCTATATTTTCAATTTTAATTGGATTTTGAGCTCTCCCAAACAGGCTCTAAATAACATGAGGAAAAGTCTTAAAACTTTAATATTTCCATTTGAGGTTCTACATTCTTGTTCTGCAGCAAACATAAAAAGTAGGAAAGAAAAAGAAGCACCAAACTTATAGACACTATTTAGCAATAAACAGTAGTGGTACATCTGTCAAATGATGATACAATCTACATAAATGCGACATATTAAAATAATAATCTAAATATGTTTGTGTCCTTTCCAATATAGTGGTGGAAACAATAATTATGTCTGTGAATGAAAAAAACGTGTTATAGTGTGCGACAAATGAAACAGGCTGCCGTCATATTTGTCGTATTTGGGTAATGAATAGTTTTATCCATAGCAGACAGGTACAAAACAAACTTCGTATCCAGGAATAAACAAGTACAGAGAGCATTGAGTCCGAACAAACTCAGCTTTATACTATGAGATGCCTGATACATAATACTCAATCCATCTGCCAACAATCTATTATTACATGTTGAATTGAAACTTAGGTTTTGCAAATACAACCTGCCTCAAAGGTTCAGAACATTAAATTTTTCAAATTTCTAATTCAATGTACTATTTAATTGATTCTAGGCTAAATGAAAGCTCATCATCGTATATACATATAGTTATAGGCGCAATCTGAAAGATAAATGCCTATAGAATGTGCACATGGATTACATTTTTAGGCAAATGAATCTCAATTCCTGAAAAGGTAAACAAAAATATAGCTGCTACAAGTTCTTAAATATCAATCAAATTCAGCATAGCGTTCAACCAAATCACAACTAAGCAATAAGTAAAAATCAAAATATTTACAAGGAATGCACATCATTTTTCTCTCTCTCAATAAATCAATAAACGAATAATTCTTTTCGTTTGGATTTAAATTACCTTCATCATCAGATTTACGGAACTCTTCAAGAATCTTGGACACATGAATTCGAGTGGCTTCGGAAACTTTGGTAACTTCTTGTGGGATTTTCCCTTTCTTCTGCCTCTTCTTCCCAGCCCCACCAGATGATTCTGTTGCCATTTTTCTCGTTTCTTTTTTCTTTCCCGTTTTACCTATTGAATTCGGTATACTGTCTATTTTATTTTTTCTTTATGAAATGAGGATTCAGAATTTAATGTCTCGGTGGAGTTTTGTCGGTTGAATCGGAGAAGAAGATTAAGGAGAAACAGCGGAATGCATCTGCAGATAGACACGCAAATGAAAGTGTACGTTGTTTGCCTTCCTCGTGCCTACACCTACTGTAATAACTAAACGGGCTTTTAACCTCTTCTGGGCTTTGTTTGATTTACCCTGACGGCCATAAATAAGGATATGTTTGCTAAACGCCAAAAATTCAGTGCCGGTAGAAATTAAAATTAGATTAAAATTGAAAAATTAGTCGTTGTTGGTGACTTTTATTAGATGAGTGGAATCCAATAGCGACTATATTTTTAATTTTAATTGAATTTTAATCGGTACCAACCGGGCTTTAAAATTTATTAGTAACTTTAAAATTTATTAGTAACCTATTCATCATTAATTTTAAACTATTACTACACACTTGCCAAACATGTACTAAGACAACAGAATCAATCAATTTCGGTGCTATTGTAGGACTTTAAAAATAATGGTTTTTCCTTCTAATGACTTTATAGCTCATGTTATCTGTTTCAGGACGAATAATTATTACACTAATCATTGCGGAGGAGGTGGATGATCCTTTGATTTGCGACAAGTGCATGGTATCGTGAACAAGTAATAAAGTGGAGAGTAGAATAGTTCCCACGAGGACTATGTACTCAATTTAGTGCCAATCAATTGTAATTCTAATCGAATAATCAAACATGTTTGAAGAATTTTTACTAAAATAACTAATGAACCTAATGGTTTTGGTGAGCAATTTATAAGGGTTTTATAAATCAAACATCACAGCACAATTGAGCTTATGTCCTTTTGGGCTGACCAATACCACTGCCTCAGATCCAATGTCTTAGAGGAACAATCAACAAATAGGTTCGTGTTGGAGGTTCGACGGGTTGACCAAGACCACTCCTCTTCCATTTCTAGAATATGGGCGAACTCTGCCACAAAACTTCTAAAGGCTTGTCCCTTAACATCGAACTAGCTGAATTTCACAGCCCATTTCATCACTCTTCCTGAAGCGTAGGCTTCTGCAGCACTTGTTTTAGTGGGAGTTGGTTAGCACTTGTATGATACGTGTCTGGAAGTATGGCCACAACTTCGGGGAAGCAGTCACTATAGAGAGGGCCAACTTCTCCATGTTTGTATAGCTTGTCTAAACTATGATAAATGCTTTACTAACATAATAAACAGATTGTTGGTGACTATCTTCCTTCTTTATAAGCACCGAACTGATAGTGTCAAAGGTTACTTCCAAGTACAGTTGCAGGGGTTCTTCATCTTTGGGCTTGGAGAGGAGAGAAGCATGTCCCCAGTGCTTCTTCAGCTTTTGTAAGTCTACATCACACTCTACCGTCCACCGTAATTTATTTTCTCCTTTGAGAAATTTGAAGAAAAGAAGGCACTTATCTGTTGCATTTGAGACGAAGCGACTCAAGGCTACTATGCATCTAGTGAGACTTTGTTCCTTTTTAGGCTTTTGAGGTGACCTAATTTCTATCCGAGTTTTGATCTTCTCAGGATTGACTTCTATGCCTCTTTAGTTAACCATGAAGCCCAAAAAAATTTCTAAGGCAACTCCGAATGCGCATTTGAGGGAGTTTAGTCTCATCTTATACCTTCGCGACATTCGAAAGGCTTCATCGAAGTTCTTCACATGATCCTCTACTTTCAGTCTTTTCACTAGCATATCATCCTCATACACCTTCATTGTCTTTCAAACGAGACCTATGAATATCTTGTTAACAAGTTTCTGACAAGTGACCCCAACGTTTTTAATCCAAATGGCATCACCTTATAGTAATAGAGTCATATGTCCATTATGAAGGACATATGTGCTTCATTCGCCGCATACATTGGTATCTGATTATAGTCCGAATAAGCGTCCATGAAACTCAATAGTTCATGTCCAATAATAGAATCAACGAGTTGATCTATTCGTGGAAGTGGAAAGCTGTCCTTAGAGAAAGCGTGACTAAAATTGGAAAAATCTATACATACCCTCCACTTCCTATTGTGTTGTTTAATCAAGACAGGATTAGATACTCACTTCGAAAATGTTGATTCTCAGATGAAACAATTGTTAATCAATTTTTTCACCCCATCCTTCAAGGCCTCAGACCTTTTTTTGCCGAGGGCCCTCCTTTTCCGTAGATGAGGGGTAGCCTTATGCTCAATCTTCAAGTGGTAACAATTAACTTTTAGGTCGATGTCAATCACGTCCTTGTGTCTCTAAGCAAAGATGTCCAAATTTTCACGTAAGAAACGTTTCATCTTTTCCTTAAATCTCGTTAGCAGATCCTTTACAACCTGCAAGGATTTAAAGGGGTCCAGGGATCTACTGTAAAACTCTTCGCTCTTCTACTGGGCTATTTGAGGTTCACAATTAATGATGCAATCAGTTCATCAAACTTGCCACTTCTTCAGCAGCTCTCACTTCTTCAGGGACAGTTATTTCTTCAAAGACGGCCTCTTCCTCAGAGACGTCTACCATTTTCACGACTTCATCTTGTTCAGGGTTTTGCCCTTGTTCAAATAGCACTTACCTACACTCATTTGATCTCCTCTGACCGTGGAGATTCCGTTTTCCATTGTGAACTTTATGCACAAGTGAAGAATGGACGTAACAGCTCATAGTTCCTTCAACGATGGTCTTCCCAGCATCCTATGGTAGGCAGAACGGTTGTTTACTGGCAAGAACTCCATTAAGTTGTGAGCAGTAAATGGGGTCGTCCCCATCTCCACTGCTAAAGTGACTTTTCCTCTTAGGATGATGCTATCACCAGTGAAACCATACGAGGGGAGCTCGTAGAGGTTAACTCATGGTCCACTTCCATTTTGTCAAAGGTTGCTCTAAAAATGATATTGACCGAGCTTCCACTATCCACCAACATTCTTTTGAGGCCATTTCGTGCTACAACGGATATAATACTAGGGCATCGCAATGTGGATAATGCAAGCCAACTACATTGTCTTGTGTAAAAGTAATATGTTGAACCTCTTTCCCAAATGAGGGTCAATTATTGTTGACTGTGAAGCTTGCCATAAGAGGATCACTGGCTTCTCTTGTATAGTTTCTTTAGGGCATTCCTGATTTCTTCCTAACATGCGGGCCTCAGAAAATTGTGTCAATCTCTCGAATAGGTTCTTTACCATTGTTAGCTGGAGGGCTTCTCGTTTGCCTTTGGCCTTCCCTAGGCCTCTCTCCGTCATTTTCTCGTCTCCAATGAGCATCATCCCAATCGGACGCTTCGTCTCTACCCTTCTAGGATGTCAATCTTGCATATGAGGTGTGTCTCGTGGGTGTCTGTTACTTTTTTTATTATTAGGTTGTGGATGCAATGTAATGCCCATACAATCAGTTGTATTATGGTTGTAGGGGTGATATTAAGTTCAATAGAGGGGTGTCACATCCATATTTCTAGGTTCAGAACTTCGCTATCTACCCCTTTAGGGAAATTGTTGGTCGGACCTTTCTTGGGGTGCTTCAACAGTAGGATTAACTTCCTCATAAACCAAAGCTGACATTACATTCAACGTTGCTGTAGCCGGACTTGCCCTGGGTTGAGTGATAAGTGTAGTTTCTACACTTATTCAAAGTCCTAAATGATGATATTTAACTGTTCTTTAGATAAAATACTACCTAATTTGTGTTATATTTCATTTCGTAGGTAAAACTCAATGTTTGATGAAGAATTGGAGAAAAGAATGCAAAGATAATAGAAAATGGCTCAATTGTATCAAATATAAAGTTCGAGAACTGAAATGCAAATATTCAAAAGTTACGTTGAACCTCGCGATGAAGGTTTGAGAGTGTTATACATCAATTGGATGAGGAAAGAAGTCAAATTGATGAAATATAGTCCAAGTATGATCACATATTAACTTTCAACCGAAAACGTTATGCTTCAGATTTTCAGGCTCATATTGAGACCCAATTTTGGTATAGAAATCTTTCGAATTGGAAAAATGATATTTCCAAGAACTGTAGCCATTCGAGTCAGATTTTCAATTCACTTTAAATCATCTCAATCGAATATCGGAAGAGAAATTTATGATAAAAATACCGATAGCTATTTAACTGC
This sequence comes from Fraxinus floribunda, assembly GCA_903798395.1. Lineage (NCBI taxonomy): Eukaryota > Viridiplantae > Streptophyta > Magnoliopsida > Lamiales > Oleaceae > Fraxinus > Fraxinus floribunda. Next base: position 13,732 of record CAIGRS010115738.1, read on the forward strand.
CGAAAATTAGGCGAGGCGTGCACCCTCGCTTGCAGGAGAGGTGCGCGCCTCAAGCCAACCCGAGAAAAAAGGTTTCCTTACCTTATCTTGTTTTGATAATTTTTTAAGGTTGGTATAAAAGAGAATTTTCGTGATTTTTGTGGGGAGGGCCGTATTTTGAGAACAGTGAGAGAAAACTACATTGAGAATGAAGAATTCACCATTTGGATCCGATTTCGAAGGCTTGAAGGGTCAAATTCCAAATTTTCTTCAATTTTACATGATTCGGGTGATGCTTCTTTTTATTTTCTATGTAATTTTCGTATTAATATGCTAGACTAAGTTTATTTGTATTGGATGAATAATGAAACTAATTGATTTTTAGTTTTTAATTCAAGACTTGTGATTTTTAGTTTAATTCTTGCGTTGTGATTCTATATTCATGCTTTTTCATATTGTTTTAATGTTTGCACACTATTAGGACAATAAGTTGCTTATTCGTGGTGTTTAGAAACTCATGATAGGTAGAACACTGTATATGAAATACATGAGGAATAAATATTATGAATAATATTTGTGAAGTGTATGATCGTATGTGATAATCATATGTTTTAATGCATGTTTATCATATGATTGCGGACTAGGAATAAGGTCGTGTCATGATCAACATAGATTTATTATATCTTGGAAAAGAATAATAAATACACGTGGATTATCGATCGTCACGAATGCAAGGACTAAAGTAATTATCGCAAGTTGAGAATTGAATTCTAGAGTCAATTAGCAGAATCAGAAATCCAATACATTCATTCACATTCATTCACATTTGATTTAAAAACCATCCTTTTATTGCTTTCGTAGTTAAATACAAATCAACCATTTTTTATTATTGTTGCGAATTTAGATATATCGGATACAAGAAAATTGAACCTTATTTCCTGTGGGATGATAACTCACACATCATAATTATTACTTGTACAACAAATTCGTACACTTGCGAGATTATTTTTGCAACAAGTTTTTGGTGGCACTGCAGGGGAATAATGGTTATTCTTCGGTTTAAGAATCCTCAGAAGCAAACTAGGAAATAAATTTTTTAAATAAAATTCCTCACCTTGTATAAAGTTAGTTTTTTGTAGTAAAACTGTAGTTCCATCTTCACAAGTAGATGTAATGATTGTTAAAATGTATTACTCAAGATTATCACCAGCCAGAATCACAGATACAACATCTTCTGTAAGTTGCTTAGCACTATCAACGAATGATTTTCGAAGAAGAAATGTCAATTATCTCTCCATGTTACTAAATTTTGGACAAAATAATTATGATGTAAGCAGTCTTACTAGTCTAACACTACAAAGCCTATGAAGAAGAGATGCCAAAACATCGTTGGCATTGCGATGCCTCTGGGACAATAAACAGACTTACTAGTCAGACTATTTTGATGTATTACGATAAAGAAATTTCAATAAACGTCCAGAGCAACTTAGCTTCAAACTTAGGTTAATTGCCATAACCGTCAATTAACTTTAGCTACGGTTTCCACCATGTCACTGGACTTTACATTCGGTTTCCACCAGGTCACTGAATTTTACCTACGGTTTCCACAAAGTCACTGAACTTTATACATCATGCGATTAGACGGTTAGTAGGTTAATTACTTTAACAGTTACTGAACTTTACCTACGATTTCCACCAAGTCACTAAACTTTATACATCATGCGGTTAGACGGTCAGTATGTTAATTACCTTAACAGTCACTGAACTTTACCTACGATTTCCACCAGGTCACTAAACTTTATACATCATGCGGTTAGACGGTCAGTAGGTTAATTACCTTAACAGTCACTGAACTTTATCTACGGTTTCCACCAGATCATTGAAATTTACATACGATTTCCACCAGATCATTGAACTTTATATATCTTATGTGGTTAATCATTGAACTTTCGAAACTACAATCTCATCCATCACTAAAAATTCCACGTCACTTACAGACGTGCCACGTAGGATATCCTATTAGCCACATCATCAGTTCCGTCAAGTTTTTCAAAGGAAGTTAGTTCAGTGATGGATGTGGTTGCAGTTTTGAAAGTTCTATAACTAACTACGTAATTTTTAAAATTCAATAATCTAGTAGAAACTTTAGGTAAAGTTCAGTGACATTGGGTAATTAACCCTAAAAATTTAAACTGTCGGCTGAAATTAACCCGTGGACCAACCATAGCCTAGGAAGCATATTCCTCCAAGGACAAAAGCATCTCAAGATATTACGAATATATAAAAAAGCACATCTCGTGCCCGTCACGTGATTTGACCTAACAACTCGCACACCTCGATGCCTACCCCCAAACAATTAAATACTCTTCTCCACTTTGTTTTCTTCGAACGAAAAGTCCCCCGCCCACCTACGCAATTTCATATACATCTGCACTTCCCACTTTCTGACTTTCTGTTGTTTGTTCAAAAATCACAAGGTTCGTTCTTCTTAATTTTCTTTCCTCTTTATGCATCTGTGCATGCACGTGTATTCATCGGAATCTTAGATCTGATATAGTTACATTTCGCTAACCCAGATTTGTTTTTTTTTTTTTTGTGTGTTTTTTATATTAATCTGAAAAGAGAGATGGGTAGCTCAGGATTTTCATGGAAACTGAACGATCACCAAAAACTACCCAAGGAAAAAATCATATCAGTGGTGGTTTTGGATGGATGGGGCGAGGCCAATCCGGATCAGTACAACTGCATCCACGTTGCACAGACTCCAACTATGGACTCCCTCAAAAATGTAATATAGTTGAGTGACACTAAAATTTTCATTTTCATTCTTTTACTCGTTGTCAACCACAAATTCTTCAATAAAATAATATTTTTCATTACATCAATAATTTTTCCTTCTTTTTCAACCACATATTCTCGATGAATGAATACATTCTTTCAAAATAACTGGCTCAAACACACCAAATAATAATTTGTATATAATAACTTTTCTACTTCTTTCTATTTTTACTAGATTGACTTTGTTTTCTAGAATGATCTGGGATTGATTTGTTTATTTCTGTTGTGGAATAATTGTTGAAGGGTGCGCCTGAGAAATGGAGATTGGTAAAGGCGCACGGTACAGCAGTGGGGCTGCCTACAGAAGATGACATGGGCAACAGTGAGGTTGGTCACAACGCTCTTGGTGCTGGCCGGATTTACGCTCAAGGGTGAGCTTCATTTTATTTTTCGTCATTAAAGCCTAAAGATGAAATTAAGCCCAAAAACATAAGATTTGAACTTGTACATTTGTTTCAGTTGAGTCAATACCCGTGTATAACCTTAATCTATTTAGGGATTTTATGATATGTGGCGAATGGAACACACGATAGGAGCTGTAAGGTTCTAAAAAGCACTTTATCCACGTGTAGTCTCGGCTTAGAGGAAGTATTAATGTGTTTCATTCATTTGGCTTTGACCTAATGTGAGTCACTCCAATATGTGAAAGCGATTTAGCGTTTGAAATTTAGGACTAAATGGAGCAGTCTTTAGATTTCAATGCAATTGGCAAGAGTTCGTTGATGAAGATATGGTGGACCGACACTAATTCTGGTCGATGACACTGATCAATGAGTAAACTAAAATGATTGTACAAGTTCAATGACCATCCATGCCAAAAAAATTTGGGTAGAAGCTTTTAAGATATTTGGTTTGGCATTCTTGGGAGCAACTTCCCAGTATGCTCATGACTTCTGCTATGAGAATGTTGAACTGTGAAAAGAAACAAATGTCTTGTGTACAAATCAAGAGGAGCATTAGTTCTATATGCTACTATATGTATAAAATGCTCATTGAAATTATCTTCATTTTGATGTGGTGAAGCCTAAGAATGTTTAGATGTAGTCATTGTAGAAAATAGAATGGTGAGATTGTTTGCACGCTGTGCGATTGCAATTTTATAATTTTGTACTTCTCTGTTTAAAGTCCCAACAATTATTAAGTCAATAAGTCCATTTGTCTTTTATTTGTGTAGCCTAGATTATACCTAAAATATGGAAAGACTTCTTTATCATGTGCACTTAGAAGGGTATAAGAAAGTAACTTAACTCTGTTTTATGCCATCTTTGTCAGTGCAAAGCTTGTTGATCTAGCTCTTGCCTCTGGAAAAATCTATGAAGGAGATGGTTTTACCTACATTAAGGATTCTTTTGCAACTGGAACATTGCACCTTATTGGGCTACTAAGTGATGGAGGTGTCCACTCTAGACTCGATCAGTTGCAGGTATGTCTGTCTTCTGAAAGTCATCACGATTTTGTCGATCCAATAGATATTAGTTTATTCTTCCTTCAGCCTTCCTCATAATAATTATTATATTAGCCATTTCACTTTTTAGAAAAACTATATCTAATTGTCATACTGGGGTGCAGCTGTTGCTAAAAGGTGCTAGTGAGCGTGGTGCCAAAAGAATTCGTGTTCATGTTCTCACTGACGGACGTGATGTGTTGGATGGCTCAAGTGTAGGCTTTGTGGAGACTCTTGACAATGATCTTGCAAACTTGCGCGAGAAAGGTATTGATGCCCAGATTGCATCTGGTGGAGGTCGCATGCATGTCACAATGGATCGTTATGAGGTAGACTGATTCTGTTTGTTATTCCAACAGTAGTTATCCTTTCAGACCAAAAACTTATGTAAACAGAGTATATTATATGGCATTAGTATTCTATGTTAACTGCTAGTATAAATGGGTTTCTCCATGGCATGATTCTTTTTGGGTAAGGTTGTATGTTGTAATTCTTTTGGCTGAGAAATGATTAATGCACATGGATTTTGCTCTCATTTGGGTGGGTAGACCTTAATTTTGTACATTGCTGTATTTCTTTCTTAGCCTAGGTTTGTCAAAGCTTCTAATTGATTATAAGTTTGCCAAACTCTATTTTTATCCACTCATTTCATATGATCCACAAAGTTTACGTACTTTTTAACCATACATTATTCGAGACCCATTACTTACGATCAATTATAAGCTTTGACGAACATGGGCTTAGGTGTTTCTGCTTTGAGTTTATTCTCTTGATGACAAAAAATCTGTTTTTACTTTTCTAACTCAAAAGTAAAACGAGCTTTTTGTTTCTATTTTGCTTCTCTGGGATTTTGTTATAGTAGTTGATGTTACTACTGCTTCTCTTGATATTTATCAGAGCTTAAGGGTTTTCTCATCCATCTCAAACATTCAAGAAGTGTAATCATTTTGCTAAATGTTTTTACTACATAGCGAAATCTCCTTTTTATTAACCAACATTTTACTTTTTTTTGGTTAGTCAAGCTGCCACCTTTACAAATCAATGTTTCTGTTTCTTGTGTCTATCCAGAATGATTGGGATGTTGTGAAACGAGGTTGGGATGCCCAAGTGCTTGGAGAAGCACCACACAAGTTTAAGAGTGCCGTTGAAGCTGTCAAAAAGCTGAGAGAGGGTCCTAAGGCAAATGATCAGTATTTACCAGCATTTGTTATTATTGATGACAGTGGAAAGGCTGTTGGGCCTATTATAGATGGTGATGCTGTTGTTACTTTCAACTTTCGGGCTGATCGTATGACTATGCTGGCCAAGGCACTTGAGTATGAGGACTTTGATATATTTGATCGAGTTCGGTTTCCGAAAATCCGTTATGCTGGAATGCTTCAATATGATGGTGAATTGAAACTTCCCAGTCACTACCTTGTGTCTCCTCCAGAGATTGAGAGAACATCTGGGGAATATTTAGTGCATAATGGAGTCAGGACTTTTGCTTGCAGGTGAGTCAGAGATAATTTAATTTACCATGTTGCTTGTCATTTGAGATTGTAAGTTTGTTTAGGGTGTTATTAAAATTCACCGATTTCATGGTTTAGTAAGTTTGTTTATAGTTGATATCCTGATGACTTCTATGGATGCTTCTCAATTAACTTGCTCTGTGTGCGTTTGTATATATATTGAAATCTTTTTTTGCATTGGAAAATTGAAAATCACGATAATATTATTTTTCTATGGTAAATTATTATTATTGGACAAGTAGTATCGAGATTTTCTGTTAGAGCTTCCTAGACTTACAGATTGGTTGTCATTTAACATAACAGTACTTTTGTTATTTGTAATGGTATTTGACAGTGAAACAGTAAAATTTGGCCATGTTACATTTTTCTGGAATGGAAATCGCTCAGGATACTTTAACCCAGAAATGGAAGAGTACGTTGAAATTCCAAGTGATTCTGGTATTACCTTTAATGTCCAGCCAAAAATGAAGGCCTTGGAGATTGCTGAGAAGGCAAGAGATGCTATCCTTAGCCGCAAATTCCACCAGGTTTGTGCTGCACTGTAAAGGGTAGCTGATGAAGCACAACATTAATACAAGTCCTACATTTTGTTTTAATTAAGTTTCCTTCTCTCGTAAGGTACGTGTTAACCTACCTAATGGAGCATACCGGTGACATTGAAGCAACAGTCGTGGCGTGCAAGGCTGCTGATGAGGCTGTCAAGGTAATTGTTGGTTCTGATATTATTTTGCTCTTCACAACCACCTGCATTATGTTAATTCAAGTTCTTTCCACATTTTTGGAAACCTACATATATTTTATCCTCCATACACAACACTGTATACTCTGTTAGATTCACGGCATGCTGGAATTTGAGCTTTTTTATCCTTCGTGGTGCTACGCTTACTAGCTTTTAATGGTCTTTCTATAAATTGATAATCTGCACTTAAAACTGTATTCAATGATCTGAGCAGATGATCCTTGATGCAATCGAGCAAGTGGGTGGAATATATGTTGTGACTGCTGATCATGGAAATGCTGAGGATATGGTGAAAAGAAACAAGACAAGAGTGGCAAGATTCAGATACTTACTTCTCACACACTTCAACCTGTAAGTAATCTAAAAGTTTATTCTAAAAATGGGGAAATATAATAAGAATGTAGATAGTGTGTATGAGATGCTAAGAGCCATAATGGACTGTTCCAAGCAGTTTCCCTATGGATTGCAGGTATTTTATCTGTTGGGGGTAAGGCATAGTTTTTGGTTCTTGTTTGTTATTTCTAGCTGAGCAAGTTTCTGGATCACATCAGCATCGAGTTTGTTGCTCAAATATTTTATTCTCGTCAGAAAATTCTTTGACAATATTTTATCTGCACATAAAAGAGGGGTTAACATGTGAAAATTCGGTAAATTTGGAATGCAAATTTCTTCAAGATTGTTTTCAGAAGTTACATAAATTAACTTCTCTGTTGACAAGGATATCAGTTTATATGTTGTTTGGAAATGTTCCATTCAGCGAGTTACATAGTGGGCTTTATTTGGAAAACTTGGAATTTACTAGTCTTCCAGTACTTGCGCTGTTGAGTCAATTGAATCACAGCTAATGCAAATATATTTGGATTTTGTGTAGGTTCCTATTGCAATTGGTGGTCCTGGATTGGCACCTGGTGTCAGATTCCGCAAAGATGTTCCTGGTGGTGGGCTTGCCAATGTCGCTGCCACTGTGATGAACCTACATGGATTCGAGGCACCCAGTGATTACGAGCCAAGCCTTATTGAAGTTGTTGACAACTAGGCCATCAAACATCACTCCAAGATTTTGACAGCAGGAAAAAGTGCTTCGAACGGACAATATTTATTACTTCGAATAATTACTTGTACTTTTACTAGTGGATATTCTGATTTTTCACTAGATCGGCAATGCATATTAAAGCACTTTTCCATTATTGAGCTGTATGATTGGTAATTGAAAGATTTGAAAGTTTTGCTTGCTTCTGTACTTTTTAATTTTTTTAATAATTGATAAAAATACCAAATCCACGATCCAAAGCTAAATGAAAACCACGAGTTCATTCTCAGTGTAAAAGTTTAACAATCTCATCTTTAAATACATGGCACTCGATTTGCAGTTCGATAACCATCCATCCGCCATGATCAATTAACCTGCGAGATGGTAGACACGGTTACTTGTACATTGGTCGGAGTAACTGAGCCTTTGGGCATAACTTAACTGTAGTTTTTAGATAAGGGTATGTTTGATGGATATTATTGAGGAAAGAATGTATTTTAAATAGTGATACGATGGGGAAATATATAGTTAAAAAATAAAGAAAAGTTTTTGATGTGATGAAAAATATTATTTTATTGAAGAATGTGTGGTTGAAAATGAGATTTAAAAGAATGTGTACCAGACAGGGACTTAAGTGTTCCCATTCCCGAAATTCTATTTGCAACCCAAGTCTCGGAGAACCATTCTTGTCGCGAAGGACCTTAGTAGCTCTTTCATGTATTTCTAACTTCTGCCATTAACAAAGAAATGACATTACATCTAGACACTTAAAAAGGGGGTCGTCTTAAATCTTGGTGTAGGTGACTTCATGTTTATAAACCTTTTATAAACATTTGAGCAACTTTTTATTTATACGTTTCGGTAGATTCATAAGTACTATCAACTTATTCATTCATTTATAATTTAATAATTCGTTACACTCATCAAACATAAGTGTTTAATCATTAATGCAAATAAAATAGCATTGACTTTTAAAATAAAGAGTAGGTACATTTACGTTGTTTCTTCCTCTCCTTTCTTTTTCAAGTTCTGAGAGTAAATATAACCTTTCTTTTTCAAGTTTTGAGAGTAAATATAAGTGTGAGTGCACATGCATATATGTTTCTGAATTTTCGACAGAAATGAGAGAAAAGGAGATGATGGGGTTCACAAGTGAGAGATGAGAGATGGGATTTGAATGCTTTCGCCAAATATGTTAAGTTTATCTTGTTGGGACTACATGATCATCTTATACCAACTTGAAAACCTAGATGTACAGTAATTTAAGAAGTAGAATATTGAAATTCGTGACTTATTAAATGCAATATTTGTTAATGTATTCAAATCGAGAAATTTGTGACTAGTTAAATGTAATCATTGAAATTGAGTTGATGGTAACATCCATACTCGAATTTAAATATAGGGATTGTGTGGCCCAAAAATCAAAACAAAGATAAGTATCTTTAGTCTCCATTTAAGGATGGATGAAATAAGGCTTGGCATGTATTGATTGAATTGTGTTCACAAATTCAAACATGACGTTCTTTGATTCTATCGTAAGGTAAACGTCGGATGAACCAAAAACGACTAGTTTCATGTTACGTGACCCATTAAATCGTTCTTTATTCTTTATTGCTAGATTTCCACTAACAAATGCAAAAAAAAAAAAAAAAAGTAATCAAAATTCACAAACAAGGTAACTCATCAACCATAGCAAATTATAAATTTTCATTTTCCAACCAAGAGATATTTTGGAGATTGACTCATTTCAATTTTAGACTAAAATTCAAAATCGAAACGAATTATATGATTCTCAATTATAAACCATATATACTCTTTTTGTACGAAATCGATCTGTAACATGTGTGTCTAATTTTGTTCTGTTGTTATGTATTCGATTTCAAGAATTTTAATTCATACTTTCCTTAATCACTATCATACAAGTAATTTGCACAAACTCTTGCATTTACATTCCCTCAAAAGAGATTTATGGCCATGTAACTCTACTTGTACACAAAGAATTACATAAAATTTTACAAATAGATGAGGACCATGAGGTGTCAAAAACGAAGTGTGGAATTTTTTTTAATTTTATTTTTTAGTTGAAGAAATTTTGGTAAAATCACTTTTCATGTCTCTATATAGCAGTCTTTATGTTGTGATATACATTTACAATAAAAAAAATTATTTATAAATAAAATTGGCTTTGCATAAACCAATTTTTTTCTTAGTTTCACACCCCACACCACAAACTCGATAAAAGAGCCGATAATACACATCTCTCTATTCACGTTCCCCACGCAACTGCAAACCCAATACACAATACATAATTATCCATTTAAAATCTTTTTATTGTTTCTAAATTTTCAATTTCATTGAAATCCAGTGCTGTGCTTGATTGTTACCTATTTGAGACATTACTACATTAACTTTCCAGACAAAAAAAAAAGAAAAACTACGGAAAATTGTTTCTTTATGTATCTTGAACATATCCTTTAACCTTTCCCAATTTCTATTCGGCGCCTCTGCTTTTCATTGCCGCGATATGAACATCCAAAGAATTGGTTTCTGGGTTTTTGAGGTTCTCTGTTAAATCAATTGATAATCGTGGTATTTCCCAAGTTCTCTGTTTTATTTAATTACTTGTTTTTGGGTTTTGATATGGGTTTAATTCTCCTGTTGCCATCTTTTTCTTTTGAAAATTATGTGAAACTTTTTCAATGTTCACCTTTTTTCGGTTTTGCCTGGATTCGGTTGGATGGAAATTAGATTATCATCTAAAAGAATCTAATGCTTTTCTTATGTGGGATTATATTGAAATTCTTGCTTCTACTTTTAGGGTGTTTGCTTGCTCAAATACTAGTAATTTAGTACGTGAAGTGGTTTCAGTTACTCATCGTTTTTTCCAGACTTCTAGAGTGTTTGTGTGAGGTCAATTATCTTTTGCCATTTCATTTTCACGTTGATGATTTCATAAAGTGAGGTTTCAGTTTGTCATCGTTTATGATTCAGTACATGCAATGTTGCTGATGTATGTTTGATTCACACAAATTGGGTTGTGACGTCAACTTGCTATGTTTGTTCAATTTTCAGCTGAGTTGTAGAAGCGATAATTTTATCTTTGGGTGGGTCTATGTTTCTGTGCCTGTTTCCATGCTTAATTTCTAGAAACCTAGCAAATGATCATACAAGTGGTCGGTTTGGAAATGTGAAACATTATACAAATGATTATTAAAATTTGTCAGATCGGTAATCATTAAATTTTGTCCAGATTGTACTCCAAATATAAACAAACTTAAGACGATAGGGTAACGGTAGAAGATTTAATTAAGAGTGTACTAGATTATCACGAACTGGGAATTTTCTGAAGTTCCAGGAATGGGGTTATAATAACTATAAATAAATTTCACCAAAGATTCCTACTTTCGGTGAAAAATGTCTGATATATATTGTTCAAGTAGCATTTTGAGTTGACTCTACACGCGGTCTTGGAGAATGATAATTTTTCCTCTTAGGGTGAACAAGTTTGTGGAAGTAATCTCAAGCCTAGAGTTTTGTGCTTGGTTGCTTCCAAAATATTTTCTGGCAATTAATGAGGAACTAAGGAATTATTGTATATGTTATATGGTAATTGTTATTGCCTGAGGACTTACTGAGTGCTGCAACATAGTTAGCATTTAGCAAGTGACCAGCTGTTCATATAATAGAGGATTAATTTCTTATTATAATAGTTACTCAAGTTTTCCACTGTTACACTAGTGGGTTTGATCTCTTAAAAACAAAGATCAAAGAGCACAACATCAGTCTCAAAGAAGCCAAGTGAGAAATAGGCACTTTGATCTTTGATGGACGGTAAATGTCGAGCATGTTCAATAATTATGGTTGATTAACAGAGTAATCTAGAGGGAACAATATCATGTGAAAAACAAACCTCCAAAACTCTAGTTATTGACGTCAAGATCGACAGTAACCGTCCATCAAAGATCCAACTGTACCTTAATAAGTGCAAATATTACACTTATCTTGACAATCAAAAGTAGATTTCGAGTGTGATTATAATGAGCTTGATGCTTAATTATGCTTGTTTATAGATTATTTTAGACAAAAACCTGGCATTGGACGAGAAGAGACGAAAATGAAAAAGTTGATTAAAAAGGATGAGAATTGGAAGTATTTAGAAAGTTGGGGGTCTAATCTGTCACTTTTGGAAGTTGAAGGACCACACGTGCAATATTAAATAAATTGGAATCAATATACCTTTTAGTGTTGGATTCGAGATTGGGCAGGAGAAACTTGTTATTAGCCTTTTGCTCATATCTTTTTCTTTCATTGTTCGCTGCAGAGTATTATCTGTGGTTCAATAGAGATTCTACCATAGGAATCTCATCTTTCCTCTGGGTTCTTTAACTGCATTTATATATGGGCTGAGGCGCACTTTTAATGGGAGGTGTAGAGCATGAAGATCCACCCTTAAAACGTGTGAAAGTGTCATTTGAAGAATCAGACAGTTTTTCCAGCGGTGCATCAGTTAGAGAACTAGCTAGGTGCTCATCGAGCGACTCAATGGCTCGACCCCTAGAATCTCAAGGGGATGACGAGGTTGTTGGTGTAAAAGGTGTTGTTAAGAAAGTTGAACTTGTTAGAATTATTGCAGAGGCTTTATATTTTCTTGGTTATGAAAAGACAGGAGCACATCTAGAGGAAGAGTCAGGGATGCCTTTGCACTCCGCTGTTGTTAATTTGTTTATGCAGCAAATTATTGATGGTGAATGGAATGAAAGTGTAGCCACATTACATAAAATTGGTTTAATGGATGAAAATATTGTTAAGTTGGCATCTTTTGTAATATTGGAGCAAAAGTTTTTTGAGCTTTTGGATGGAGAAAAAGTCATGGATGCTTTAAAGACACTGAGAACTGAGATTGCACCTCTGTGTGTACATACTAATAGACTTCATGAGCTTTCTTCCTTAATTTTGTCTCCATCACAGACTGCTCTTGATGGAACTTCTGATCAACGGTTAAGGATCAGGTCACGTAAAAAATTACTGGAGGAATTGAAAACATTGTTGCCCTCTACGGTGATGATTCCAGAGAACCGATTGGTGCTTCTTGTTGAACAGGCTCTAGACTTGCAAAGGGATGCTTGCAGGTTTCACAACTCCTTGGTTGGGGAAATGTCATTGCTCTCCGATCATCAGTGTGGAAGAGACCACATGCCTTCTCAAACTTTACAGGTCAGGTTAAAACTTATTATTTACACGTTGAAATCAGAAGAACTTTTCATAATAATGCCATCTTATTTGGAATAGGGCCTTCAGTTGTGCTGTTTTATACATGAATAGCAGATAAAGTCTCCTTTTTTCTTTTTAACGTTATTAGTTGATTGATGTTGATCACAGGAAAAGTAAAATAGATCAGCATTGTTTCCATGAATAAGATATTCGAGTCTTTCACTTAGTGTTAAAAGTGGAGAAAATTGCATCATTTTTCTCCAACATACTACCTAAGTAGTGAGTTGTTCCTCAACCTTTAAAAAGGAACAAGTTGGTTCCTAACCTTTGATTTTTGTTGCACAATAAATCCTAAATGATGATGATTGTCCAAATCTCTGTTAAGTTGTCAAGTGGTCCTTGCATGTCCAACCTTTTGAAGCTAGATTTTTCTTTCCAATTTGAGGTGGTGTCTAATAATTGGAAGTGAAATATGTTTTCAAGAGAGATGTGGTTTAACTAAGATTGAACAGTTTTTGTCGCTGATGACTGATGGTATTACAATGATGAAAACTGGAAAGGTTGGAGACCAACTTGCCATTTAGATAATAGGTTGGGGACCAATATTGCAATTTTCTAGTTAAAAAGAAGCAGGTTATCTATTTCTGTTCCTTTTTTTTGGGTAAAATAACTATGTTAAGCTATGTTGGAAAAGAATCTTAATCGGATATTAAAGCTTCTTATCTCGGTGAAGCAAGGTGCAAGTCTTGAGGCATTATCAAAGAGATACCAATAAACAGCCTTAGGCGTCTTCCACATTGTCACGATTAACAAGATCTTTAAGAGAATTATCGATATTTTTTTATTCCACAATCATCATCTTCACGACTCTCGGATTAGTTTCTTCTCATTGTTTTTCCCATCATCCTCAACTTGCAATGTCTCATTCCCCAAAAAAGAACAAAAAAACTCGTCAATTATGGGCTAAAAAAAAATAACCACTAAAGCTAAGACAGTAATAAAAGCCCAGAAAAGATAAAACAAGGAGCACACTATCAGAGGATGTTAATTTATTTAGTTTCCATTTATATCCCGTTTATAATCCGGGATTTCTGTGATTGTATAGGATCAAATCTTTCCTTGTAGATCATTGTAATATTCTATAAATTAAGAGGCAATACATACAAGAAGATCATTCAGCAAAACTTGTCACACACACCTTAGCTGCCCTGAGGCTAAGCCCGAGGTATAAGCCTTGACGGTGTTATTCAAGTTGTTTAATGAAAGACACATGAGGCACCCCTCGAGGCGTAATCTCAAACAACATCTGGAAAACAATGTTATTGAGAATGTTGTTTTCACGTGGCAAAATAAATGTACCTGTGCTTTGTACAAGAATGAAATTGTCGCGTCACTGCTAGAATCTCTTAAAAACCAAGATGGATGTAGTGTTTTCTTCAAGGGACGTGAGAGCCCCCAAACACTTGACCAAATAAAAGGATGGAAGATTAAAAAAATGTATTATAGTTTGTACTTTTTTCTTATTTATAAATCCGAGAAAAAAATGCTCCAAGAATAATAAATGTGTTTATTGACCATTGATCTAGAAAATGTCATGTCTATTTCTCAATCATGGCTAGAAGGGTATACTCCACCTTTGTGTGTTACAATGCTTACTCATGGAGATGAACAGGGGAAAATTGGTTAATACTATTAAAAATTTAAAATGGCGAAAGAGATGAAACTATAAATCATGAGCTTAATAATTACTCTGCAAACAATGTTGGATCGAAGGCTATATTAATTTATATTTTCATTGGTTTCGTAATGAATAATGTCTGACTATTGAGAATAACATGCATCTATTGACATGGGACAGCTTTAGAAAATCTCTCAAAAAACCTACTGCAACAGAATGCGTGCTGGAGTTTTATTTGGATTAAATGATTGATGAGTTTGATTATGGGTTAGGGATGAATTTTTGAAAAAGATGAACTGTATCTGAAAAGTAGGAGAATAAGAGATAAAAATAATGTTTTTTCCGCTTAAGGAATTAGTCAAATCACTGTTGCACAATTTCAAATTCTCATAACAATCCACTCTACTAAATTTAATGGAAGGATCTAAAATCACCTCGAATATTTTCTTTAGATATTTTTTCTCATCATTGTTGCATCATCTTTATTGATGAGGTGGCAAATTTGTTTCCTTCTTGTGTGCGCCTATATATCATGACAAATTCCCTAAAAAAGAGAAGAAAACAAAAACTTCCTCTGCAAACAATTTGCATACACGTATTCTGTCCAATATATGGCCAATCTTTTGTTTAGTTTGCAGTAGTTAGTGATGGTTCTTTCTGTATATGATGTATTTAAACTTTATTCAGAAGTCGTTGCTATGGTCAACTGACCCAATGTCTCTGGAACTTAATAGTGAAGTTATATTGATGTTAGCAGAGACTTTGGCCTTACTTTTGACCACAATTGATGGACAGTGGTGATGAATTTATCAGGCTCTGCATGGAGATGAAGAGTGTGATAAGATTTAAATGTGTGCACTTGATTAAAGCAGATAATATGCAATAGTCGACTAGTTGCTTGAAAGCAAATCTTTTGGTAAAATAGATTTCCGTTTTTATTTAATATGAACACTGAAATTGTAATATATCTACTCTTTCACAAAACCTGAGGTAATTCATTGTTTAGTTAATACTTTGACCATTGATCCTTCTTTTGATGCAATTTTTTGACTACGGGAATGCTTGACTTCATAATCCAGATATTAGAAGAACACAGTAATGAAGTCTGGTTCTTGCAATTTTCTCACAACGGAGACTACTTGGCCTCGTCATCCAGTGATTGTCTAGTGATTATATGGGAGGTAAGATTTTCCTTTTAGCTGTGCATATAATTAATTTGTGCTTGCATTTATTTCCTCTGGTTCCCTTCAATGACTGGCTGGTATATGAATTTTACTCTTGCCATCAACAATTTACTTCCATGCCAATTTTCAATTTTAGTGCTATTTACCAACTTCTGCGCAGACACTTCTTTGCATTATAATTTTGGTCTTCCAACTTAACATCAGCATCTGTTGCCTTCAACTTTTTTGTATAGCTTGAAATGTTTCGGTCTTGGTGTAGTATTTATATCATTCGTTCAAAGTAGAACTGTTTTCTAAAACACTTATTGGATATGAATTTTAAGGACTACTTGTTTAAAGTTAAGCATAATAACCATTAGATCATATAGTTGTTTCGGGAATATAATGCTGCAATGATGGAACTTTTGTAATCAAGTGCCTTTCATTAGTTTCTGTTTGCTCCCATCTACTTGAAACTTGTCGATGTTTACAACAAGTCTCCAATATTTTACCTGCCCCAAATATATCTTTAACCATACATGATGATTTATCGTTCCCTGCCGGATGGTAAAACTAAAAAGTCTTAGAAGCTTATTGCTCTCATATCTTTTAAAATTGGAATCTCGCATTCTGCTTCTCTTTTCCTAAACTAGTAAGCGCACACTATATCAAACATGAATTCAATCTGGCTTGTCCTTCTCTCTATACTTCTAACAGATCCTCCTATGATTTGAAAGGTAAAAAAAAATGTTTGATGTGAAAATCTCTATCCAAATGACTATATCCGTCCTCACAAAACAATTAACCGATCAGTTTATACCAGCAACCACCATCAATATATACTTGAAACCCAAATAAATAAAAAATTAAACGATAAATGCTCCAGAGGAAACAAATCCTTCACTGCCCTAGGTCCCAGTAGAAAACACCCAAATCAATTTTGCGGTTAGGTTTTTCCACAAAATCTAGAGGAGGAATGGCTTTGTAATTCCATTGCTGTAGCAGATTTTTTGCTAAGAGTTCCATCATAATAGAGTTGGTTTATACAGGGACAGAAATTTGGTTGATTTTAGTTTTTAGGTTTATGGTTAGAGGTTGCTACACTGGTGAGAGAAGTGCTGAGGTTGGAGACTGATTCTATTCAGTGACAGTGGATCTTAATGGTGGAGGATTATTTAAAATATTTTAAAGGAAACAAGCTTTCCCTTCTGGGTCTTGACACTTCAAAGAACAAAATGGAAGACCTGGCAACGTTGACTTGTGGAGCTTACGATTATCTGAACCATTTTGTTCGTTTGAAAATCTTACATCCCTTGATGGATCTGGTTTCTCATAGGAGGATGGTCCTTGCTATTTAGAGTGGTTTTCTTCCTGAAAGATGCAGCAGATATATATTGAAGAACCTATTTGTTACAGCTCATGAAAGCTGGGTGTTAAGTGGGAAGTTGTGGGTTTTATTTATTTATTATTATTATTTTTTTTTTTGGCTTTTAGATAGAAAGGAACTCTATAATTTTTCAATAAAAGGCACGACTGCAAGCCTAAGGAGTAGCTCAATTGGTCAGGCCTTGGATTTGCTCCCCAATGATCACCAGTTCGAGTTTCATCAGGGCCACTGAGGTGAGTACCCGACTGTAAACTTCAGGGCCCCGTGGAATTAGNAAAAAAAAAAAAAAAAAAGGCACGATTGCAACCAAATATTGGAGGGAGCAGAGTTTTTGGCTTCTTTATGGGATTCTATTTCTAAGGAGTTTAAGGATTTTCATTTATCTGTGGTTGTTCTTGGTTCGAGAACGTGATGTATTCTTGATTTTGTTTTTCTTTATTTTAATAGGAGTCCTTGTTCTGTCGTTGTATGTGTGTATCATGATATCATGAATAGTAGATGCACGTTTTAGAAAAAAAGCATAATTAAATATTTTTCTTTCTAATCATCCTGTCATTGATTATAATCAATATACCGAACAAAGAGAACTTGGTATGGAATGTTCAATTGAATCAATTGAACGTTATATATTCCAGCTCTAAGGCTTGAGAATACCTGCAAAGCTGTTCATCACTTCAAGAACATTTCAAACTTATTTTGTAGCATTTTTGGCTAATTATAGAACTTACAGCTTAAACGACTAGATCTACATCAAAACCATTACATTTTTCACCTATTTATGAACATCAAATTAGAATTGACATAGCAAAATGTATAGACAATTTCAGTAGTCTTTTATTTTTCAAATATTTGACTTTTGATGAAAGTCTTTTTGACTCTTTGCTCAATTTGAACGTTCCTGCTTGGAATGTAAAATGTATCTCATTTAACTCATCTTTTTAATGTCACATATTTGATTTGGCATGCGATTTGCATGATAGGACCTTTATTTCAGTTATTGCAGTGAGCTTGAGGAGAAGGAATGAACATGGGATATCTAGTGATTACATTGTTATTTATATTGGATTATGTTGAAGATGATACAAGTTACATAAACAGCAGTGAATGTAGGTTTTGGGTTGTAGAGAGGGCTTTGGTTTTTGGTTTAGATCATGTATAAGAGTTGGACCAAAAATAAAATTGTTTTGACTAATATGGCAATACCTAGTAATATAGCATTGAATAATGTAGATTATATTTTGACGACTCTCAATAAAATTGTTTTGACTAATATGGCAATACCTAGTAATATAGCATTGAATAATGTAGATTATATTTTGATGACTACAAAGGAATGTATGTGGATTGAAATTCCAAAATCCATCAGAAGCTTCAGTAGATGACTTCCAAACCTCCTCTAAATAATAGGAATGGTTTGAAACAATGCTGAATTTGTTCACTGCCGTCCATATAAATTTATTGTTGATGGTTTAACTATTTAACCCAAGATGTTTTTTGATCAGTCTCATTCTTGACCTTTTAAGTACTTTTGTTACTGGTTTTAATTTGCTTATGTTGCTTATTGCATACTAGATATTTCTTTTCAAGATATTGGGAACTTCTTTTTATTTATTCCATTAATATTTCTAAATTACTTTTGATTCCTTCTCTAGTGTTACAAATTAAGCCCCTTTTTGACAACCATTATTTAAATACTCTTTAATTCTCATACTCATTTTCAACAACACATTTACGCAATAAAATATTTTGTACGTAAACCTAAAACCTTTCTCTACTCATTAAACACACAACTCCATTTTCTCAAAATAATGGTTGTCAAACAGGGGCTAAGATTATGCTGTCAAAATGTAGCACTCACCTATTCAATATAGTGATGAACCTAAAAGCGTTACAATTTTTTTTGCTTTGTTACCCAAGAGTTTGAGTTTATTACTTGAAAGCTTTTTCTGTTTAGATATCATTTTTAGTGAGTCCCTTGCTCATGACTCTGTTGCTTTTGTTAGGTAAAAGTGGATGGTCGAATTTTCTTGAAGCATAGATTATCTGGTCACCAGAAACCTGTCTCCTATATTTCATGGAGCCCTGATGATTGTCAACTTCTTACTTGTGGAGTAGAAGAGGCTGTTAGACGTTGGGAAACTGCATCTGGAAATTGCCTCCATGTATATGAAAAAAGTGGCCTCGGTTTGGTCTCTTGTGCATGGGCACTGGATGGTGGGAGGATATTTTGTGGTGTTACTGACAAAAGCATCTGCATGTGGGATCTTGAAGGGAAAGAGGTAGAGTGTTGGAAAGGGCAAAAAACTATTAGAATCTCAGACTTGGGGATATCTAGTGATGGGAAACAGCTTATTACTGTTTGTAAAGAAAATATGATATCATTGTTTGGATGGGAATCAAATTCTGAGAAATTCATTGAGGAGGATCATACTATTATTTCATTTGATTTATCTAAAGACAACAAGTTTTTACTTGTTAGTTTATCGAACCAAGAACTCCATCTGTGGAATATAGA
The DNA here is from genome assembly GCA_903798395.1 of Fraxinus floribunda. Classification (NCBI taxonomy): domain Eukaryota; kingdom Viridiplantae; phylum Streptophyta; class Magnoliopsida; order Lamiales; family Oleaceae; genus Fraxinus; species Fraxinus floribunda. Next base: position 33,227 of record CAIGRS010115738.1, read on the forward strand.
TGGGAGTGTAAAGCTAGTAGCCAAATACAAAGGTCACAAGCGTTCTCGTTTAGTTGTGAGGTCTTGTTTTGGTGGACTAGATCAAGCATTTATTGCCAGCGGAAGTGAGGACTCGCAGGTAATGCCTCTTCTGTTGATCATGAGCATTTCTTTTGCATTGCCGCATAAATATTTATATTTATTTTTCCGGTATGAACTGATCTTTCAAAATGGAATTGATGATATTTGCACACTACTAAGAACAGTATTATTTCTGTGGAATAAGCTTCTTGTATACAAACTAAAACTGTTTATGGTACTCATGTCCTCCAATCAATTGATGGCTACTATTGTCAGTGTTGTTAATGAGCCTTCTATCTGGACAAGCGTGTATTATATTTGAGTGTTCTTGCACTTCATACAAAGTGCTAATTACATTGAGGCCACCATGTCTAGATGTTGCAAGTATACCACTCTTGTCGACAATTTTCAATTTTACAGTAGATTGGAATTTATATTGTGGGTGTGTCCGCCATGGTTGGCCAAGCGCAAAAAGTTTGGTTATAAGTAAAGTTTGTTTTAAAATAAACAATTTTTTGATCGATGAAAGCTGAAAATAAGTTAAATTTTGACAGTAAGGTAAAAATTGCTTTCAAAATAACTCTTTCTTAAATGTTATTTGTACTGAAATAACTCTTTCTTAAAGTGTGTTAGAATGGTTGTTATGTGGGAGTTGTTTTGTTAAAGGTTTTCGTCCACCATAAGTGAGGGACTAATAAAAGTATCTTCTTCTTCTTCTAATAATAATAAAAGTTACTAATTATTTGACATGATATGTAGGTTTATATATGGCACAGGATCTCAGGAGACCTCATTTTTACATTACCTGGACATTCTGGGGTTGTCAATTGTGTTAGCTGGAATCCAGCTAATCCTCATATGCTGGCTTCTGCAAGTGATGATCGGACTATTCGCATATGGGGCTTAAATCAGGTTGAAATGACTGAAAATGGGAAGCACAGTACCGGCATCTGCTACTGTAATGGGGCAACTTGAAGTCTTCAATCTTTTAAAATTTGTATTTTCCTTACTGTCGAGTTTATGTAAATTCTTCTACACCAGTCCTGAGCTGTCATTTACTACAAATAGAAGGTGATATTACATTCTCCATGACAATAAATGCACACTTTCTTTTAAAAGTTGAGTCTTTGCTGCTGTTTTATTCATTATGAAGCAGATCAAGAAAGGTCTTCATTTTATTTTTTTGTTGTTCAAGTATTGATGCTTTGGACTAGTGACATGAATAAACTAGGTCGATATATTTAACAAACCATTTTCTTGCCTGATATAGCTACTTGTTACATTGCCAGGCTTGCATCTGGAGTTAAAAGTCTCTGATAGTTTTGTTTCTGTAAGTAAAGACACTATTAATGTTTTCTAATGTAATTTTTTTTAACATTTTCTTATTGTCTTTTCCTAAGATCTATATCGTGTCAGTTGAAGCCTTTTTCTTCTTGATGAGTTGAGCATGTTCATGATTCCTTCTTGCATATCTAGGTGGTAAAACCCAATAGTTGTGTACTTTGTGCCGATTTAATGCATTCATTGCAAATAACTCGTAAAATGTTATACCCAAATGGGGAATGGATTATTTACTTGATAATACTGTGAAGACTTGAGTTGATAAACTTGTTATGTAGAAATTTTGTGATTATGTAAACTAATAGAGCCATTTTCTTGAGTTAAAGTCCTTGTTCAACTGGATTGGCTACGTAGATCGAGAAGGGATTATGTTCTCTACCATTCTTGAAAGCTTCAATAGAGATGTGACCACTCGAAAGTCTAGGACCAATCTATGGTGCAGTAGTTTGTCTTGCTCCCTACATATAATACCTCTTGGGCTGCTATCCTCTTGGCAAAACCAAGTCAAACTTTGTATTTGATTTCTCGCCATCGACCTCTTCAATGGATTTAGGTATCAGAGTGTGACCGATTATCCATCGACTCCCTTACTGTGAAAACCGGACTTGTGTTTGTTCTTTTACAGAATCAAAGTTTGATTCACATTCGACAATTGATGTAAAACTTCAACATTCTTAGGTCATGATAAGGGGCTTCCTGTATGCAAAAAATGAACTCCTTCACCGTAACTGATTTACAGCTCTTACAACTCAATCAAATGCCCTATTTATGGATTCTGACCAGATATTCTTCTTAAGCAACACTGAAAGAACTTGCTGCGTTCTCAACAAACTTCCTTGCACATTTAAACCAGCGCTTGTCTCCTGCTTGAGCCTTGCAGATGTACAGCTTGCCACCCGACACTGTGGTGGTTAGTCCATACTGATATGAAATGGTACGGTTTCCCACCGATCACCAGAGTTGAACTCTCCAATATGTTTGCAGTTGCCACTGCATTCGAATCGAATCCACCCTGCATATATATTTCAACTTATTCAACTCCGAATGTAAGTATGCTTAAACTATGTGCTATAAATGATATATTTACCTCTGAATCAGTTTTACCAAAGTAGGCTTGTTTTCCCTGCAGACAGTCCACCTGCATGTAGGAAAAGTCATAAAGTTGTATAAGAAAATCAATGAAGCTTGTTTGGTAGGCTAGACAGGTCTATTGAGAGTGTTGTTTGGTACTATAGACTAGACAGTATCGTGGGTGAAAATAATAATAAAGATGATTCTTTACTTTGGAGAGGAAGTCATCAAGTAAACCATAGTCAGTGATGGATTTCTTGTCAGTCAGGGTGACCAAAACGACAACGTTGCTTGTGGAATCGAAGTTGTCCTCGTATCTAAGAACCTGACCAGGGTATTCCACTTCTTTGCTGGGTTTCCACTTGGAGGGAATTGACAACTTGAATCCGACCCCGTTGTATGGCAAGAAATCTGTGTTTGTCTTTGGCTTCCAAATATGGCTGCATTCAATTTTTCATACATTAGTAGCAAACGATGGGATAAAAATATTTGGTAGATGGTATTAGACAGTACTATCAATACAACAACATATTTGGTAATGATAACAAGTACAAAATATGATATTTGGGTATTACCAGATTCTCCATAGGCAGCATCAGCAGGTGAAACCTTGGTTCCAATGGCAGCTGCCCCAATTAAAACAGTGAGAACCAGTCTTCGGGACATGGTGTCTGTGCCATCTTCTACTTGAGGTGTAGCCTGATTCTGCGCACGGTAAATTAGCCGTGTAACCTTGAGTGATGGCAGGTAGCGGTTAGACGAAGAAAATCTATTTTGTGTAGAGAGTGCTGCGCTTGCATGTTGGTACAAGAAGCATGCAGTGGAGGCCATTGATCCCTCTCACTCTCTCTCTGATACACACACGCTTCTTTTGCTTGCTCGTGTAGGGACTTCGATGTGTGAAGAAAAATGGGTTTTTGAACTCTTTTTGATGTTGGCACGATTGGATTTTTCGTAGAGGATAAGGCTGTAGTGGCTCTCAATGGTGACGAGCGTTCACTTGCATAATCTTGCTCTCAAAATTCTAGTGTATTTTCCATGCCAATTGTCATGTGATCACAAGGGTCCTGTCTTCTCGAACTTACCTTTTGAAGATGGAACCATATACGTTAGAACGATGATATTCATAGTCAACGACTGCATTATTCATTCTATGTGACAACTTATTATTTGAAACATTAATTTTCTGTAATTATGTTACCTTAAATAACAAGCTGTCACATAATGATGATTAATGTGATTGCTAAATATGAATAGCATTACTTTGTATGTTAACATGATTGGTTGTAGTTGCGAATGATTGTTGCAGTCATAAATGCATTTATGATGTAACTCTATCTATTTGAATGATTGCACATGGATTTTTTTGGAAACGAGGGACTTTCCCACAAGTTTTAAACTCGTGGTTTTTGTAAAAAATTCTTAACGACCTAATTTATGATAATCAAATTTTAAGCTCATGGTTTTGGATAATTTTCACCTCTCTTTAATTTTAGGTGATAATTGCAATAGCGGTCCCGAACCTTTCAACTTTTTGCGAACTTACTACAACCTTCACTTTGTGTCGTCTACAGTCTCAAACCTTTCAAAAGTTCACACCTGAGATCCAAATGGATGGAAATCATCCATCTTGCCGTTAGTTGACCAAAAAGTCAAAATTTGATCAATTTTGACCAAATTAAAAATGACGAAATGGTACTCTAATTTTTCCCACATTAAATTTTAAAATCATATATATAATCCCACCTTCTTTTTCATTCCAACCACCCCACCAGAAAATCGTCCAACCGCCACCGCCACCACAACTCCCAGACGTCCTCTCTTTCCAATTTCTTCATCGTCATTTTGTAACACCCCAAATTTCATAAACACAAGGCGCTACTTAAGTCGAAATATCCTGTAAATAATTTCCTCAATAAATGCCAAAATGCGTAAATATTTATTTTTTCAAAACTATAGCAAGTTAACACTAAATGCGGAAACATCATTTGA